>JACCIY010000267.1:0-56506 GCA_025506505.1 Flaveria sonorensis
AAAAAAAGAAAAGAAAACATACGACCCGGTGTTCAACACACACACAAAAAAAGAAAAAAAGAAAAAAAGAGGAAAAAACCCCGGTGAACCGGTTTCATACCGACGAACCCCACCCGACCCTACCCGGGTATACGGGTAGGGTGTATGCCGCTGAACTCGACCCGGGTTCGTACCCGGGTTCACCAAACCCGGGTACAAAAAACCTGGTTGGGCCCAAACCCGGTTTGTACCCGGGCCCGGTACGGCCCAAACCGATTTGCCCATCTCTACTTTAGAGGACCTAACGGTCATGGGCCAAACTTTTAGTTAAAGATATGGGCTAATTGAGTGGGCCGACGCCCACCGGCCTTCTATTTGAACCAAGCCCAACAAATATTATTTACCGGATGAAAATGGTAAAATATATAATCCTATTCATGCAGTAACATCATTTTAAACCCATTCAATTTGAACGTAATGGACCGACTCTTAGCCGACACCGAGTTATTGCAAATTTATCTAATATTGAACCCAAGCCCCACACAAACGGTAACGCCCACCACTGGCCCACTAGCCCTTTATTATGGTCCCACTTTTTAAGTTGCAAGTGAAGCTTACAGGGGCTGTTTACAATTTCTGAATAATTAAATGCTGAACTATAAAGAGATCTGAACTATTAAATGCTGAATCACTAAAAGGTTTGAATTATTAAAAGCTAGTATATCGCTTAACTATTCAAAGGCAAATATCTTATCAATTCAGATAAGATGTCTTAACCATTCAGACTCAGTATAATGCTTAACCATTCAGAGGCAATGTCTGAACCATTCAAACATTTGCTCGTCAGTCTGAACCATTAATTGTTGAACCATTTAGACATCTGAACCATTAAGAGGCTGAAACAAACATCCCCTTAATGTTGTAACTATTCCAAAAGACCGGTTTAAAGACCAACCATGGTCTAGTGTATTTGTGGCTTTGTTTCAAAATAGTTGTAAGTTTTGTAATAGTTTATTCAATGTTTCTTTTGAGATTTTCGATTATTGTTCTTAAGATGCGTAATTAATGAACGTATGAGTATGTATCGAGTATATATCAGAACTACTTTTAAGCAGACGATTACGAGAGTAACATAAAAAACTTGCACTATTTATTTTTAATGAATACATAAGATAGTCATGTAACTCCTTATTTTTTTTTCCGCCTAAGTTTTAATGAGGCGATAAAGAAAAATATACGGAGGATATAAACGAAGGAATTACTATGTATGAAAGAGATACGTTGGATTGATGTCATAATTTGTTAGATTAAGTCGATTAACCATTGTTGAATTTAAATCCGTACAAACATATATAATAATCTTTTTTACGTGTTTTTTGGTTTTAATTGATTGATTTAAATGTGATTAGTTTAATTTGACTGGAAACATAATATACTAATACTTTCCATTCAAAGATTGGGACGTAACTATTATTTATTAACAAGAAAGGAAGACTGAAAGTGCAATTTTCATATGACCAATTCAAAAGCAACCTTAATCAAGGTATATTTGACCTCAAAGAAAATTGAAATTCAAAAAAGTGGGACCGAGTCACTGCATACCTTATTTAATTACAATGTTTTCATGTGGCTTTGATTACAATGACTTAGGTTTTCATTGATAGAATGGATACATACGTGCCTACATATACATATATCTATATGTATACATACATGCATGCATACCTGCATACATGTATGATGAATGAGAACAAATTTGAGTCATTTTTATAAGGAAAAAAAAAGTAAAAAATTTAATTTGGGCTATGGGATTTGCAAGCAAGAAAATACACGTTATGACAATTTTGTAGTTAAGTGAAGCCATCATATGCTGAAAATTATAGAAAGAAAACGTGGTGACAGTATCATAAAACAAGAGAAACTATAGTAGTATGGTCTACAAATTAACAAGGAGGATCCTTCGCTCTTTACGACGGTTTGATCGTGGTATTAGTTCAAGGATATCATATGAAATAATAAAAAATTAAACAATAAATACACGTTCTTGTTGTCTATATGTTTCTCTGTTTAAAGGGGAGAAAAGCGTTATAAGCACAACAATAGCAGTGACGATGGTACGTAAAAAGCACATTAAAAGTGACAGAAATTAAAAGACAGAGAAAATATAATGGTTAATGTACAAATACTTTTTCTCATAACTAGTTTGATGTACGTGTGACACCCTGCATATATCTCACATCGGCCGTGAACAGGAGAGATTCCTGTTCATAAGGAATGTTCGGTCTCTAATATCACCAACGTGTTTTGGGCGCATTGGCTATGGATGAGAGGAGAACTCCACAGATAATCGTGCTCAGGTGGCAGCAATCCAGGTATGGGTGACCTCTCTGGGAAGTTTTCACCCGGGCAACCAAAGCAAATCCGTTAGCTTTTCGTGGTAAAACGGACAATATTGGTGGTGTGAGAGGCTGGGTGTTACAGAATGGTATCAGAGCCACTCCTGTACCGTTCAGGATGATGAGACAAACCTCACCGGGGATGGTGAGTTCTCGGGCTCATCGAGGACGATGAGTCCAAAGGGGGGGTGATTGTGACACCCTGCATATATCCCACATCGGCCGTGGACATTTTCCGAGCATTGCACATGGATTCCACCGAGGGTACCGCCACGTGATGGAATGTGTTGTTGTCAGATAGTCCATTCAGGGCTTAGCATTGTTGTAGAACAAAACAATTAGTTGAATGAGAAAGTTGCAACCTGAAATTGTGAAATAAGAACATGACCGGATGCTGTAAGTGTACCACAAAGAGTAAATAAAACTATCCATATGTTTCTGTATCTTTAATTGTAAAGTAAATGACAGTATTTGGAAAGGCTCTACTTTTTTGTTTGCAAAGCACAAAATAGTACCATTCTTTCTACAGTAGAGGCAAAATCAAAAAACATGATGAAACAAATAAACAAATGAACGTACCAAGTAGATGTTCTTGAGAACCAAAATGATGTTGTTCTTTAGAACCAACATGATGCAAATGAAATCTACAACCATTCATAATCACAACCTTAGATTTTCTTATTGATCTGAACCAATTTTATTTTATGTAATACACCCTTTTAGCTACTTCACTTTCTCTTATGTAAGCAATAATAATATATGCATAAATCACAAATTATACCAACTTGATCACCAAAGTTGGTAACCATGTTAGAGAAGATGTGTTGGCCAATGTCAACACCTTTGACCCGTTCATTTCATTCAAACGAAAGAGGAGAAAATACTCAGATCAGTTTCTAAGAACGCATTGTCAACAATTTTGACCTATTCAATTCATAAAAAATGAAAAGGAGGAAAAAAGGCTCAAATCAGTTCTCTTACAATGCAACTTGTGTCAACTGAGCTTGTAAGGGGAGAACTACGCTAGTGATGCTTCTATTATGCATCACCAAGTTGCTAATCTTGTGTCCGGTCATCACAACCTCTTAGACAATCAAGAAAGTAACTAAAATTACCTCTTGAAGAACAGATTCAAATTAACCACCTAAGGGAAATAATCGTCCCGACCTCAATTAAGAAAATATGTAAAGCAGCCACGTATCACACACTTGTATATACTCATGGATAGGCTATACATGATGAAAAGTGATTTTGGGAGCAAAAGTAACATTTTATATAACTTTAAAGTTCATATGTAGGGTGGGGTGGGATAGTTAACTAAGTTTGATCATAATATGTATATCAATCAGCATATGACCCGTCCTATTCATTTAAACAAATGAGGATAGGTGGGTAGAATAATTCATAGACCGGATCCAACTACAACAAAGGTTGCAAGGGGAGAACCCAACTTGTCGCCCTCCAATTCTACCTTCCCACGCCGATAATCTTGAGTTTGGTCATCAAAACTTGTTGGAGACTCAAAGAACTTAATCGAAACTATCTGTTAAAGAACCAATTCAAAATTATGAGGTTAGAGTGATTCGAGAGAAACGTTAGATTTTGAATAGAAACATACATATACCAAACTCTTCATTAGCCACCTACACAATGTGCCAAGGAACTTACAGTTTTGAACAAACATAAACATATATAAACCAATTCAGTGTATCCTTGCTTCACAACCATATTGAAACATTCAATTTTCAGGATCATTCTATTGTGTCATTAAAGAATTTTAAAAAACCTAACCATTAATAATCTAATATATATATATATATATGTGATAAAAACACCAAAGTAAGTGATTCAGATGCCAGCATGGCAGGGACATTAATGCGTATTACTATTGATATGTGAATAAATATACATGTTAATAATGCATATCTTTACCCATCTTAAGTGTCTTTTGTTACAAATTCATCTTTATCTATACTTAATTATGATTAATTTAGATTTTGTAGTTTTGAATGGTTGCTTGATGATTTCAAATAAGAAAGACAAAAAATGCATGAAGATTGTGGAAGTTTAAAGGATGTTATGGTCATGACTGATTCTGTCATGGCCATAACACGCATCAGGCCCCCATTTAAGCCCTTCTTCTTCTTCATTTTGGGGGAGACGAATTTTGAAGTAAAAACCATAGTTTTTCTTTATTCTTGTGGTAACTTTGAAGTAGTTCTTTCAAGAGTTCAAGCTAGGTTGAAGATCAAGCATTTCAAAGAAAGATTCAACTCCACACAACCTACCTTTACTCATCTTTGGTTTTAAAATCTCTAGATCTATTATGTTTTCTTTCATTGTTATGAGCTTGGTTGTGATTTTTGTAAGCCTCATGGGCTAAACATTTTTTATCACATAGATTAGATGACGCTTAGCATACTTTGACATTTTATATGTAATTTTTGTGATGATTAGGTTAATGTTTATTACAATGCTATGAATGTTCTTTAATGATTGTGCATGCTTATTAAAATTGATGAAATGATGAATCTTGTGGGCGTTATAATCACATATTATTGGAAAACTTTGTGTTTTAGAACATCTATTCATGAAATGCATACATTAGTGTGTGTTTTATGGCATTTGACTAGGATGGTAAATGATGGTTGATTATTTAGTCAAGTTGAACAAGTGTGCATCCAAATACTTATGTTTGTGAAAACCATTGTGTTTGTTATGAATAACTCTTAACATCATGTACGTGTAACCATATATAATGCGCATATTTATGATTCGTGTATTCATGATAAAACATTCATAAATTGAAGGATTTCATACCTATTGTTACATTACGCGAATTGAGGTGGTTACCATATGTTTATCGTGTTAGTTTTCCAAAGATTTGTGGGTTTGGTATCCTTGTTGGGAGTCCTAACCATCTTCAACTTTGGCTTAATAACATCATGGGTCTTCATGGCATAACTTTAGGTGGTTATTATGTGTTTATCGTTTTAGCTTTCCAACGAGTTATATAATTATATAACCTTGATAGGAGTCTAGTTTACATCCATGTTTCATACGTAGAAGATGATCTCACCATAGGTTCATGTATGTGTTGTCATTGTTTTGTTAAGCGGATTCGAAGTCTAAGTGATATTTTCCTCTGATTGATTATCTTCATCTTCTATACTTTCTTCAACTAGTTTATTTGTTAGCTAAATTAATTAATCATATTATCACAAATCATCTTTCATCGGCTAGATTATGACAAAGGCTTAGTATCAGGATGTCTCGTGTCCATGGATCGATGCTTGGTTCTTACCAAAAGCTATATTGTTATCCGATAGGTACACTTGCCTAATGTGTGTATAGTTAGTCATAAGGTGAAAATCATTTTTAAAAATTTAAAGCTTAATTATGTAAAATCTATTAATATATATATATATATATATCAAAACACACATAAATTATCCTATATATTAAAAAAGAAAGGCGATGAATACAAAATGAAGGTCATTTTGGTAATTTTGGTATTTCCTTCATTTGCTTGATTTAGGAAGAATTTGTTAGGGTTCGAGTATGGTTCACTGGAGAACTAGAAGGTTGTCCGTGTAATGCGGCGGGGTGTCATTTTACATTCGCATGTGTTTTTTGATATTTTGTTATTCTAAGTTTTACAAAATTGTATTATGTTTTATCTAAGCTAAAATTTAAAACACTAAATAAATGAGTTGTACATGACTACTTGTACATATACATATTAACTTATTGTAACTTGCAAAATATAGACCTGTTCAGAAAAAAGTTTATTACACCAAAACGTTTTAAAAAAACACAAATTACAATTGTAGTCTCAAAACGTTTTTAAACGTGATAGATTAAAATATATAGCTGAAATCTTAAAACAAATTAAGTTTTTTTTGTTTATGAGTAAATAATGTAAATTTTATGCAAGTGTTAATAAGTGTAATGTTATTATGTAACTAACTGTAAGGGGTAATCTGTACATAATGTTATAAATACTATTTTATCCTAAACAATAGTTGTATTTTATACATTGAATAAAGTAATTGTTCTTAATTTTATGGTATCTTAAAATACTCATCTCATATGCTTTATATATAGTATAGATATGGTCATTTGTTGATAAACAAATTAAATTAGTAATCCAACAATCAACATCTACATTCTAGATTAACAAAAAGTTTGAATTCAAAAGGGAAATTAGGTTTAGAGGATAGATCAAGAACTCACGGAAGAGGAAGAAGGCAGGAAGATCACCAGTGATAGATGATTATATGAATCGACTAACACCTATATCGAAACAAGAATCTCTTCACTTTAACCCATGTTTTTCGATTTTAGATCCTCATCTTCGCAAGAGCGACGCACCCCCATCTCCAACACCCAAGATCACTGAATCCACTACAACCTCGGCTCACCACAACCAACTCCACCACGATCCCCGCTCCCTCGTCAGGCAAAGAAATCGCAAAAAGAGAGAAAGGGCATGGTTCTTTTGTCTCTCTTAGGTTTTAAAGGAAATACCAAAATTACCCTGACTAGTGTTCATCGCCTTCTTTTTAATATATAGGATAATATATAGAATTAATATATAAACTAGTGTAAATTGTTTGGTAGTTGGAATATTGGGGACATGGTGAAATACTGAAATCGTCAAACAAACCAATTCTACTCATTCACCTGCCACGTAGGACACTCCACACCCAATCATCATCATCCTACGTGTCCATCAACATCACTTTGACTCTTTCTTCTTCTACTTAACCTATACATACACCCTTCTATATCTATCTATCCACATACACCTTCATCACTCCAACTCCTATATATTACTTCAAAACCCACCATTCAATTATCAATATCCCACACAATCTCTAAAACTTAACACAATCTAATGGGCAACTGCGTAAGAAAAAACTCCGACGACGATCACTGCGAATCTCAGGCGACATCACCGGAAAAATCTTTGTTTTCCGGCGAACGTCGGAGGGAAATTAGAAACAGAGCGGTGGCCGGAGGCGAATATTCCGGTGACCGGTGCTCTTCCGGCGGTGGCAAAAGTCCGACGATGACGACGGAGGTGAAGATTAAGATAACGAAGAAACAGTTGGAGGAATTATTGTGTGTGAAGGAGATGCAGGGGTTGACGTTAGAACAGGTGTTGACTCGATTGATCAACGGTGGTGATGAAGTGTGTAGGTCGGATCGACGGTCGTGGAGACCTGCGCTTCAGAGTATACCTGAGTAATCCTCTACATGTTTGTTTAGCAAATAGCAATTAGCAAATTAATATAGGTTTAGATTTTTTTATAACAAACGATTAATAAAGCTCAGCTATCCGTGACAAATATATAAGTTAGTTATTGGATATATTATTTTTTAATATATATAATCTTGAGTTTAAGATTTTTATATATCTATAGGCTTTAATAAAACAATTCTTCATTTTATTTTTACGTTTTGAATCGATTCAGTAGTTGTGCTTACATGTTGATCATGGTTATTACGTTTGACAATGTATAGAGGTTTACTCGTTAGCTTCAACGTTCTACTGATCGTATCTTTTTAATACGTCGATTTGGTTTTTTTGATTTATATCGCCTGATAGTTTTTTTTAAACACATGCCTTCATACGATAATCATATGACCTAAATTAACAATACAAATTAACGATCATTAGACGAAAGGTTGAAACAAACTATAACATAAAGGTTGCCTAGTGTAACAACTAAATATAAATATTGAAAAATAAAATTAGTTATAAAGATAGAGTCCTTTTCTGTAATTTACTCTTCTTTTCTTGATGTAGGCGCATTTGTTTACGGCGCTAGAGTTTCTTGGTGGGTAGGGGTGTTCAAAATAGCCGAATCCGAGAATCCGATCCGAAAACCCAAATCCAAAATATTCAAATTTTCGAATATCCGAAAATTCGGATTCGGATTCGGATAGTGATTTTCAAAAGTTTCGGATATTCGGATATCCGATTATCCGAAGACTAATTTTTTTTTAATCGAGACAATTTTTACTTTATATTGAGTTTTTTAGTGTATATTGAAACTTTTATGATATGAGTTGGTTTTTTATAATATTTTTATAATAACATATGTCTAATTATTGTAAAAAAACTAAAAACTAAAAATAAAAAAAATAATAATAAATGAATTTCGGATATCCGAATCACTAGTGATTTCTACTATCCGAAATTTTCGGATATCCGAAATTTCGGACATCCGACTTTGAACACCCCTATTTGTGGGGGCTTGGGTTCGAATCCCATGCCCAAAATCTTTTATTTTAAGGGTTTTTAGCTTTTTTATGGTTTTTTATTTTAATTACTTTCTTTTTATTTTTTATTTTTCTATAGTTTTGTTTTTAGAATCCTTTTTTTATTTTTAGTTTTCTTATGTTTTTTTTTAATTTAAATTACTTCATTATCTTTTTACCTTTCTTCATGTTTTTTTTTCTTTCGTAAAGCACGTTTTAAAAAAATATTAGTCTTCGAAAACAAAATGCACCAATTCATACATTTGTTTTATGTGGTTAACCACGTTAATGTCATCGAGGTAACGCGCGAATGAAGTCCGTAGACTCTCCCAACGCGTCATTGTCAATGCGCATCACGTGTAACAAAGTTCACAAACGCATTAGTATGCGCAGTTACATCGCATCGACGAACATTTTTGCTTGTTTATATAGTTTAGTAATTGTTTAAACCATCTATTTTGTCATATATATCTTGTTACAAGATTATATGAACGAAGGATAACATTGCTTCAATTCTAATCTTTGAAACATAGAAAATACGACTTTATCGCATGACAGTAGTAGAGTGCACGTTTCGGGTTTTGGGCCGTACCCGGGCCCGGGTACAAACCGGGTTGGGCCCAATCGGTTTTTTTGTACCCGGGTATTGGTGTACCCTGGTACGTACCGGGTCAGGTTCACATTCGGACAAACCCTACCCGATATACCCGGGTAGGGTCGGGTCCGGGTCGGGTCCGAAACCGGGTACAATTGGGTTTTGTTAAAAAATCACGTGTTCAGGCGCATGAGCACCCATGCGCCCGAACAGTGCTCATGCGCCCGAAATTTCAGGCGCATGGGCACTGTTCATGCGCCTGAACACTTGTGATTTTTTAAAATCTTTTAATCAATAAAAATGAATGAATAAAATAACATAAATTAATCGTCATGTATATTAAAACAACTTAAAAATACATAAAATGAATCAATAAAAAATACCATAAAACTTTTATTTATGTTATAGTAATTTTATTTTCTACGAGATGCTTGATCAAATGCTAATTCTTCATCGAATATGCCAGAAGATACTCATTCTTCTACCTCTTCATCGTGTACTTTAGCTTCGAGTGTAATTTCGTCTTCGAGGCTTGTTTGGTCTTGTATACGATCCATTGCGTCTAAGTGATCCTTTAAACAAATGCACATCTCCACTGCTCCGGAGTTAGTCTTGTTCTCCGTAATAATATTACCCTGCCACTAAGAGAAAAAGCAGATTCCGAAGTTACCGTAGAAGCTTGGACGCTTAGTAAATCACGGGCCATAGCAGAAAGAATCGGAAATTGAGATTCTTTTCCTTTCCACCAAGCCAAAATATCGAATGCACGATAATTTTCGATAGTCATAGTGAAAATAAAATCCGTTCCACTATATCTACCGAGCTCACTTGTTGGGGTGTTACCCCTTGTGTCGTTTAGCCGTCACATCCCGGACAACATTCAAATAGTCAAAACTGGGTCTTTAACCGATGTACTACCACTTGAGGTTGATTCGCTTGGCATGATTATGTTTACGTTAGGCCCATATCTATTTAAATAAAAAATATAAATTGTTTTCAAACTATGATTAAAATTTCTTTTGCCTCGTTGAAAAATTAGGGTTTTCGTCATGCATATCCAAATTGTCATTTATCTCATCTATCAAACATTCAACCCCGCAACATTTAGAAACAGATTTAAGCGGCGGCGACACACGTAAAAATGGATGGTAACTCCTTAAATATTTTTTAAACTTTTATTTCATTGGTTCTATCATTTGACTAAACATATTATTTTTATTTTGAAAATTTTTAAAATTCAAAGCCATAAAAATAATTCTTGAAGCACCAAATAACTAGTGGAATAATAAACTCCCGATAATTTTGTTGTTGAGTTTTTAAACACCTCAAGAAACTCGGATAGACGTTGAACATTCTTCCTACCCGCATCCGGAAATGGGTCGGCTTCATCATTATCCGAAAGACTATTATGAAAAGCTTTCAAAGTGTTTTTTTGTTTTAAAGCATAATTAAACATGTGACAAGTGGAATTCCACCGAGTAGGTACATCCCAATTAGGACCTAAAAATATAGATTCCGTATCCTTACAAAGTTGTTTATAATCTTGAAATCTTTTTCTACTTTTTTAAAAATGTCATGTAACATAAATCGAAAAGCTTTAATAAAGTTATCAACAAATTCCATGGATAACCCGTCTTGCACTACTAAATTAATAATATGTGCAACACAACGAGTATGGAAAAAATCACCGTTTGCAATCGGAAGATATTTTAATTTTAATTTTTCAACCGCGGTTGTGTTGATAGAGGCGTTATCAAATGCAATTGAAAAAAAGTTTATTTTCTAACTTAAAAGTATTTATTACATTATCTAAAAAGAAAAACAAAAAATCTCCGGTGTGTGGATACGGAAAAAGATCAAATGCAATCGTACGTTTCATCAATTGCCATGATTTGGGATCCACCCAATGAGTGGTGACGCAAAGGTACGATTCGGGTAAACCATGTGGAGCCGACCAAACGTCACTAGTTAAGTTTACACCGGTATTTAAATTTTCAAATAATACAATTAAATCATTTTTTGCTTGTTTCCATAATTTTAAACAATAACGTCTAAGTGTAGTACGACTTACGTGGGTGTAACGCGATTGAAGCGTCTCTCGAATTACGTTGGTCAACCGAGGATTGTCGAAGTGACTAAAAGGCAAAGCTTCTTGAATCACGAACTTCACCATTCGATCTCGAACCGTATTAACATCGTAATTAAAGATTCCACCGTCTCCACCCAATTGTGTTTGTTGCGAATCCGGATTTCTTTTCAACGACTTACAAAACTTCTTGCTAATGTGTTTGCTTAAAGTCGTGTTAGAATCTTTAGCAAGCAAAGCTCCACAAAACTTGCAACGAGCCTTTACAGACCCGTCACTCAACCCACACCTATTTATACTAACTTATAAGGCAAAAATGGCCAAAAAACGGTCCAAAATCAAAGTTAACGGCTATATAGCCGTTATTAACGATTAGTTTTTCAAAAAATAAAAAAAACGGTAATAACCGGGTACAATCGGGTTGGGTTCGGGCCGGGTCGGGTCGGGTTCTAACAAAAACTTAAAAACTATACCCGGTTCCAACCCTACGGTTTTTTTCGGGTCCAAACCGGGTACACCCTATACCGGGTCGTACCCGTACCCGGGTCCGGATCGGGTCCACCGGGTCGGGTCCGTACCCGGGTATTTTGTGTCACACCCCGACCGACGGCGGAATCATCGGGGCGGACGAATGTGAAACGATTGTTCATAGCTCATGAAATTTAATAAGTTGAAATAATATTAAATGCCATTTTTCGTTGAATAATACTAACCAAATAAATCATTACAATACACTAAAGATTCAAACAACAACATAAAATCTTTAATTAAACTAAGTCCAAGTCCTATATGAGCATGAAGAAATCCTCAAAGTAGCAATCCTGAAACATGTTAAAAATAAGGTCAACATATAATGTTGGTGAGTTTTCGTGAATTTGTACATACGTATGAAAACAACGTTTAAGAGGCAATTCATGTCATAGGTTAAGAAATATTGCAAGAATATAGATAGCATAATGTTACAATCAAACCTTGACAAAGATATCCATTACAAGTTATAACGATTAGCTAAGTGTACTTGGTTCCCATAGTGCTCAAGAATACGACACTAGGAGCCGGCAATAACCTCGGCTTTAGCACCAAATAGGCTTGTCAGGCCCATAGATCTATGACGTCGCTAGGCTAGCAATAGTTAATGATTGTTTTTTTATAAGATGACTATCATATAAGACTCACAAGCATCTCAAATAACCATGACAAAGTTTATAAATGAATTGCTCGTGCATTTACAAGTATCAAGATGTTTACAAGTGCAAGTTCATAAAGTTAACATGTTTCACCCCAAAAGGTATGAAATAAAGTAAAAAGGGGCATGAAAAACTCACATTGTATAATGATGGATGTAGAGTACATAAGGAAGCTTGGATGTTCAAGAGTCAAAGGTGATGTCCTAAAGGGTAAAAAGAAACAATAACTTGAGGTCGAAATTCATTACAAGAAGTTAGGATATTTAGAGAATGCCAAAAAAGCGAAAGGTAGATTGAAAAAGGATTATTGTACCAATTTTAGATTCTGGATAGAATGTTTGGTACGTGTTTGAACAGGTTTTAAAAATAGCAAACGGTTTCATAAAATTATAAAAATTTACAGTTAACTAGTTCAGAGTCTTCCGGACAACTTTCATTCAAAAACATTTTTATGAAAATATCCGTAAATAGGTCAAAACAGCAGCACAAGACAAAGGTGCTGAAATGCGCACTTATCTTGTGAAGGCTATTGTTGAGTCGTCCGATTGAGTTTGAAGACGTATAAACTATCGTTAAAAAGGTAATTAAATGAACTTAATGTTGGAGTTGGAGTTTACTCAAATTTAGTTTGTTATGACCAAGTTATTGTTAGTTGAAGTCAGAATATATTCTGCCAAATATGTAATAAGGCACTTATGTGCACTTTTAAAATTGCTAAAGCATAAAACGGGGTTAGAATAAAAAAAATATTTCAAGACTTTGCATAGCCATCATTTAGAGAAATAATCTTGTGGAATAACCGAATGCGGCGGCATAGCCGTCCATATGCAAACGGGATTCTTTGTTTACGTTAGTGTGTTGTTAGCTTGATTTAGGAATGTTAGTGATTGTTATAAGGTTGGTGAATATTAGAAGGTTAATGATCAAATGGTAATGATTAAAATTAAAATAGATTTAGTAGAAAAAATAATAAAAGTAAGAACATGAAAACAATTTGATGTTAGGATGATTGAAAGAATATAAAAATGCATAATATATAAGCAATATAAAATTACTTTAGTATTAGAAAATTCTTAAAACTACTTGTAAAAGAAATTTTTGAAATTGATCATAAACAAAGAATGATGAAAGGTTTGTGTGTGAGAATTTTAGAGAATGAGCAAATAAAAAGTGAGGCCTAAACCTTGCTTTTATAGTTGAGGTTAGGAGGAGGTTATGAATGATGTTAATGATGAGTTACAAGTCTTTTAAAATATGAGTTATGATTAGAATTTGAAATAAATATAAAATTAAATAAATTAAATAAATAAAAGAATAATTACAATTTAAACTCTAAATTTATGAAGACTCTATTTACAACTTTTTTTTTATTAATCTTTATAAACTTTATAAATCTCACAAGAACTTGTAATTTGATTATTTATTTTAGTTGAATATTTTAAAATATTATAGATATTAATAACCTTTTAACATTTATAAAATTTATTTTATAAATTATAGAATTTAAGTTAAATTAATTAAGTGACACATTTATTGTTTTTGGAACCCAAAAATAAATAAAATGACTAAATAATGAATTTGATTTACAAGATTGACTCAAACGGGTTCGAGTTTGGGTTTCTACTTTGAAAAGGGCTGGATGTTACATTTTGCCCATCTCTAGACAGTAGTACGATATCATCTAAGTTTAAACATGGCTACATTTAGTTTAATTTTTCCATATTGGGCTTTACATGTGTCAAAATATCTAATTATTGATCGATAATTAAGCCTCCAAATAAACCAAACGTTCATGAATTGTTCGGCTGAAAGTTCGTTTATGTTTGTTCATTTAATTAAATGAACGAATATGAACAAAAAGTTTTGTTCGTTAATTAACGTACGAACATGAACACATGTTTTGTTCGCTCATTGATGTTTGTGAACATTCGTTTATGTTCATTTGCTTACATTCGTTTGCTTATATTTGTTCGTTTATGTATTAAACAAAATTTCATGTACGCATTTTTTTATGGTTATGAGTCATTATGGATGATTTTTTGATGATACATTGGAATTTTGATGGAACCATCATGTATTTGAACCATCAATTTACATGTGTTTTTGGATGAATAATGATGTGTCAGACTTATTCGTCTGTGTTCATTTATGTTTGCCAACTATCTTTGTTTATTTTTGTTCGTTTACGTTCGTGAACTATTCGTTTAGTATTTCTCTTCAACCAATTAAACAGGTTACAATGATAAGTTTATGTTCTGACATATCTAATTGTCTAGACTCGAGTAGATTTGGAAGTACAATATGCAATTGTAATTGTGTATCTTAACTCGATTGTCATATTGATGGCCACACTCTAGTTGCTCGGATTTGAACTACGCCTTCTTGATCGTAACAAGGAAATCCTACTAATGCACTAGATTCAAGGGCGGAGGATAGTTGGGGCCGGAGTGGGGGCATTAAAATAAAGCATGATTATATAATACAAGATGGGCTAGTCTGGCTTAAAATAAAGGATGATTAGTTTGTGATTTAAAGATATACAAGTATTAAGACTCGCGCGTTACGACATGACGTTGAACCATATAAAATGTGACGTCAAAGCATTAATAAAAAATAAATATATCGATTCCCTATGTGTACTTGCTATACGCGTTGCCGGTTGCGGCATAAAAGGACTCACTTTTTCCTCTCGTTGTTGTTTAGGCACAAATGAGTTTTAAACGAAGTTTTAGATTAAAGTAAAAACAACAACGTGTAAATTGTGAAATTACGTTGATAAATTTAAAACTTTATTTAAATAACAAAACCATTTAGTAAATTAACATTGAAATGTGGACAAAAATCAAATCTGTTTAAAAAAATCAATACCAAGACAAAAATTCAACGTTGATAAACTTATATTAAAAACTGAACTCTTAAACAACTACATCAAAATGAATTTTTTTTTCCAAAAAAATTAGTAAGAAAAAAAATAAAATGTTTTATAAAAACAAATATATAAAAAATAAAAGCAAAATAACCTAAAAACAAAAGTTGAAATCTGTGAGTTTCGAACCTAGGTTAAGTGCCTAAAAATGGAGAGTTTTAACCAACAAGAAAAAATCAAACATATTGTTTTTTAAGCGTCACTTTATTTATATTAAAATCAAAGCCGTCTGTCACAATCCCATTGGCTACTGACTTTTTTGTTTTTAAAGTATAGTAATAGCTCAGTTTCGCAAACAACCTGACTCTATTTATTAAACACAATCTTGTTTATGCTTCACTTTATTTATATTAAAACAAAAAACCTAGTTATTGTTATAACAATCTGTACAATAACACAAGATATTTTTAATTGTAAGTTCCTCTTAATTTATAACACGTGAAACTAAACTTACACATAAAAAGTTCCGTCTCACCAAGCAGGTCACCTCACTAGCTAACAAAAATATTAATACTTACATCTTTTCATCAAGCTGTATTAACATTAAAAACTTTTTAAGTTTAAAGGGGTAAAAGGAAACACTCACGTAGTTAGGGGACCAAGTGGATCTTATCCGCAATAGGTAAAGACAAATACTCCACCAACAAATTGTTCCCCAAATTGTGCATCTTTCTCCACAAGATCAAGATTATTATTGCAAATCAATCAAGGGTTTTAAGGATTGACTCCATTCTGTCGCACACCCACATGGGGTTTTCATCTTTCCAACTAAAAACCCTTAAAAACCCCTAAATTTCCCCACCAAAAAGCTTATCAAGACGGCTGCTTTCACTCTCAGCAAGAAGCTGGGGCTCACAGGGGTTCGATTTCAAAACGCAAGAACGATAATGGCGTTCACTACACCCACCAATACTTTCAAGAAACCCCCTAATTGTTTCTGGCTTTGTCACTCGTGCCCTCGTCCCACTGCTTCTATGGCGTCTTCTTCTTCCGATTCCAGAAAATCCCTTCAAAGGTTTGTGTTGTTATCGCCTGCTGTTGATTTTGAAGTGTTTATTTGGGTGTTTGTTCATCTGTTGGTGTTGAATTTGTTTGTGAATGTAATTTGTTAGTTGTCATTTAGGGGTGTTTGAAAACCAAAGTTGCAATTGTTGGTTGCAAGTCATTTTTGGGCGAAAGTGATTATGGTTATATGATTTTAGTCCAATTAATAGTAAATGGAGTAGTTAAGAACATAGTTGTCAAGGCTCAAGGCGCACTCAAGGCGCAAAGGGTGAGCCTTGGCCTAGGCGCAAGGCTGGTTTGGGTTTCTTTAAGGGAGTCACATAGTATAAAAGTACCATTTTTAGGGGTTTTAGACGTGTGTTTTAGGCTTTTTTATAGGTTAGTTTAGGCTGTTTTATGTTGATTTCAGTCTTATTTAGGGCTAGTGTAATTGTTTCAGAACTATTAAGACAATTTTTGGGCGGAAAGATCGCTTGAAAATGGAGCATTTGAAGCGAGGCAAAAGGCTACACTGGGTTGCACCTAAGGGCCTAGGCGCACGCTGATACGTACCCAATGATGGATTTGGGTCAAACTGGGTTGGGTCAGACCCAGCTGCTGGATAGAGGGAAATCGGGTGGAGGAAAGATTAATGGTGGGAAAATATTTGAACAGACTGAAGGTGGGGAGGGGTGATCCACGAATTCAGGAAGTGGGGGAACAATCTCAAACTGTTCCTTCCAATGATTAGCTTAAGTAGTACTATTTTCCCTGCATTTTCTTTAGTCTGGTTTTACTACTTTGTTTAGGTTATTAACTTGTATTGGAGATCATACCCTTCCCGAATTGGGTACACTATCTGTAATCCTTTTGTTTATCTAGTAATCAAGCCGACTGTTTTTGGCTTCTATCACACGCCTTGTGGGCTTTTGACATCAGAGGTTAAGAAGTTGCTGGAAGAAAGAGAGATGATGATTAGTATTTGATAAATGTAACTATAAGAGATGATACAGTTTTTGGAATGATATGAATCAGATGAGATAGTGTTTGGAAATGTTGAGGTAATTAAATAATCATCTGTTGAGTGTTTGGCAAATATAGTTGTTTAAAGTTTTACTTGTAAAACAAACCCTAAGCATTACCGATTATTTAGACCGAAACACAAGAAACTGATTATCTTTGACTTGAAATAGGCAATAATCAGATAAGTGTAGTATAATTGATACCAGATTTGAAAAACAGAACAAAAACACAGCAATAGTTTTGGAACTCCTTCTCCAATTAATTGATAGGAAAAAACTTACATCCATCAAAGAAAAACCTACCTATATTTATAGCTAACTAACCTTGTCCATCAAGTTAATCAACTCCTACAAATTAGGCTTTATCTCATATCCTTTTGAGATAAACTTTAAATCACCAAGACTTATCTCAAATCCATTGGAGATAAAGTTTCAAACTACCTTGACTTATCCCTTTATTTAATTAGATAATAAGTTTAAAATAAACTACAAAATAGACCCTAAACTTTGTTTAATGTCAAGATTGGTCCAACAATCACCCCCCCAATCTTGACCTTGAGTCTTCTGTTATTTTCCAGTATCTTCAATCATCTTCACCCCCAGAATTTCTCTCATCTCTGTAAATTTAATCTTCGGTAGAGCTTTGGTGAGGATATCAGCTCGTTGTTGATCCCCGTTGATGTGTTCAACCTTGATCTGATCTTTCTCAACACATTCACGTATGAAAAAATAGCGAGTATCAATGTGTTTGCTTCTCCCGAAGAACACAGGATGTTTCATTAGGTCAATTGCAGATTTGTTGTCAACTTTAATTACCACCAGCTCCTTTTCCCTTCCCGTAATTTCAGCTAACAATCCCCTTAACCAAATCGCTTGGCAGGCTGCTGAAGTTGCAGCCATAAACTCCGATTCGCAGGAGGATAAAGCCACTGTTGGCTGTTTTTGAGAGCTCCAAGTGATAGGTCCATCAGCAAAGTAGAACAATAGACCTGTAGTTCCTTTTCCATCATCCAGATCAATAGAATGACTGCTGTCACTAAATCCCAACAGCTTATCACTTCCATTCCTTCTATAGCAAATTCCCAGATCTGTAGTCCCTTTCACATATCTCAGAATCTGTTTTACAGCTTGTGAGTGAGTAGTTTTAGGCTCTTGCATGTACCTGCTTACATATCCAACCGAGTATGCAAGATCTGGTCGCGTATGTGTTAAGTACCGCAGACACCCAATTATTTTTCTGTACTCAGTTGCATCCACACTTCTGCTGCCATCATCTTTTCTCAATTTCAGCCCTGGTTCCATTGGGAATTTGGTGAAATTGCACTCCCACATTCCAACTTGCTTTAAGATCTTTTTAGCATATCCCGACTGCTTGATCTTGATGCCATCTTTGCTTTGCATAACCTCAAGTCCAAGATAATAAGAAAGTTGACCCAAGTCACTCATTTCGAACTTATCTTCCATCTGTTTTTTAAATTGCAGAATTTTTTCGAGGCTGTTTCCGGTTACTATCATGTCATCCACATAGATTCCCATTAAGAGAGATCCTCCGTGAGTTCTTCTTGTATACACGGCTTGTTCAAGCATGCATCGTTTGAACCCAAACTCTTTTAAAACCGCATCTAACTTTGTATTCCAAGCTCGTGGAGCTTGTTTCAATCCGTAAAGAGCTTTTTTCAGTTTATACACCTTTTGTTCCTTCCCTTTCTTGACAAAACCTTCAGGCTGAGTTACAAATACCACCTCTTTGAGATCCCCATGTAAAAAGGCTGTTTTGACATCTAGATGATGTACATGCCACCCTCTTTGAGCTGCTAATGCCAGAATGAGTCTAACAGTCTCAATTCTGGCTACGGGTGCAAACACCTCGTCGTAATCTACTCCATGTTGTTGGATGTAACCTTTTGCAACTAACCGGGCTTTATAACGCGTAAGCACACCATTGGCATCTCTTTTGCTTTTATATAGCCATTTTAAACCAATTGGCTGATGTCCAGGGGGTAGATCCGTTAACTCCCAGGTGTTGTTTTTCTCAATGGAAGCAATTTCACTTTCCATTGCTTGCTCCCATTCTTTATGACCTGTGGCCTCTTTGAATTTTGTTGGATCTCCTTCGGTAAGAAGTAGATCATAGACCTCATTTAAATTCTTCCAGCCTTGAGGTGGTGTATCATCGTAGGTTTCTTCTTCAGCCAAAGATGGGTCTGCTGGGTCATCTTTATCCGTAGGCAACCGAGGTAACATAGGTCCTCGATTTGTAAAAGTGGCTTCTGGGCTGCTAGAAACAGAATGTAGAGGATTTTTATCACCAGATGGCTCTGCTGAAAAGTTTTCATGATCTATATGAGGAAGGTCTTGCTGCGATGGGCCTGTTTGATCTAAGCTTTGTGGGCTGTTTAGATCCGCAGGCTCAGGTTCTTTATTATATTCCTCTGGATCAGTTCTGAATGGATTTATTTGGATCACAAAATCAGCATCTTTGTCACTAGAATTATCGAAGTACTCTTGCCAGTCCCATTTTCTATTTTCATCAAATTTTACATCTCGACTGATGACTATCCTTCCTTCTTTGACATCATACATTCGATAGGCCTTTGAACCTGCTTCGATTCCTAGATGTACCATTGGTAAGCTTCTATTGTCTAGTTTCTTTAGCTGGTTTGAAGGCACTCTCACATAACCAACGCATCCAAATACACGTAGATGATCCATCCTTGGTTTTCTTCCTTTTAGAGCTTCATATGGGGTCTGATCAGTCAAGCTTTTCGTGGGCAGCCTGTTCAGCACATAAACTGAGTGCCTGACAGCTTCAGCCCACAGGTTTTGTGGCATACTCATCGCGTTGAGGATGCTTCTTGTTGTGCTCAGTACCGTACGATTTCGCCTCTCAACTATTCCATTTTGTTGAGGGGTGTAGGGTGCGGTCAACTGTCTTGTAATACCTGCCTGCTCACAAAACAAATTAAATTCCCGGGAGGTAAATTCTCCTCCCCGATCAGTCCTGAGAACCTTTATTTTTCCTCCATATTGATTTTCGGCAGAGGCTTTGAACCTTTTGAATTGTTCAAAGGTTTCATCCTTTGTTTTTAACATGAAAACCCACATAAACCTACTGTAGTCATCAACAAGAAGTAAAATATACCTGTTTCCAGCTGGTGTAGGTGGAGATATTGGGCCACACAGGTCTGCATACACCTGGTCCAGTGGTTTTTCTGCTCTGAAAACAGTTTGATCAGGAAAGCTTTGTCGTGTATGTTTACCAGCTAGGCATGCCTCACACATTTGGGTAGGATGGTTTATTGCTGGTACCCCAAGAACCAACCTTTTTGTGCCAATTCGTGTAATGGTGTCGAAGTTCACATGACCTAAACGAGCGTGCCATATCCATGCCTGATCTTCTACTTTTGAGTGCAGACAAACAGGTGAGCCAATTTTTAAAGTGATCTTGTACAACCGATTTGGTGATCGTTGTGCCTTTATTAATAAACTTCCATCGGGCTCATACATCCATAAGAATTCCTGTTTCATTAGGATCTCACACCCCCCTTCGGTGAGTTGCCCAAGACTGATGATGTTGCTTTTCAAGAATGGAATGTAGTACACATCCGTCAAGAGACGATGTTCTCCATTCTTGCATTCCAGCAGAATTGAGCCTCTTCCTTCAATGTCAACACATGATCCGTCCCCAAATCTCACCTTGCCTCCTACCTTTGTGTCAAGTTTGGAAAACAACCCTTTATTTCCCGTCATGTGATTAGATGCCCCGTTATCTAAGTACCACGCGAATTGTTCATCTTGATTAGACACATATTTGGCTGGATACACCTTTTCCTCAGTGAGATAGATCAGCTCCTTTTGATCTTGAAAAGCAACTGTCATTAAGAGTGCAGGCTTGTCAACATTAGCCTGTGGTTGGTTACCTTCTTCCTTTTTCCTTGTCGGGCAATCTGCAGAGAAGTGCCCTAAAGCATCACATCTGAAACATTGTAATTGTGAGCGATCCTTCTTCTGGTTTGATGAGCCTTGAGTTCCACTTTGTGCAGCTTGACCTCGGCCAACTCCACGCCCTCGGCCTCCAAATCTTCCACGACCACGACCTCGGCCTCGGGTTTCAGTGTTGCCCCCTCGACCTCGGCCATAGCCCTTTTCAAGTCTCCTCTTTGCCTCCCAATCCTCATATGAAAGCAGCAATTGGTTTTGATTGTTGCTTGATCCTTTTGACTTCAAACAGGCCCTTTCTTCATAGGCCTTCAGTCGCCCGACAACCTCCTGAAACTTCACAGTTTTAAGGTTCACCAACTGTTCGATTGTAGCCACCATATTCAGGAAATTTTCAGGCATGCTTGTTAGTAATTTCCTGACCAAAGTTGATTCATCAATGACCGATCCAAGTGTGGCTGATTTAGAGGCAATCCCAGAAAGCTTTGCCACAAAATCATCCACTGTTTCGCTTTCCTTCATCTTGATTGTATCGAACTCGGTCTTCAATGATTGCAACCGGGCCTCCATGACTCGTTCAGCTCCAAGATGGCGAGTTTTTATCGAATCCCAGATTGCTTTGGCAGTGTCACAACTTGCAATTTGTAGAATCAGATCTTCAGGGAGTGCTTGATACAGGTATGCGATTGCCGAGTTGTCCTTCTTTGAATCGACATTGGATCCTGGTTCGATCGCCTCCCATATTCCTTGAGCCTTGAAAATCGCTTTAATTTTAAGAGACCAGATTTGGTAATTGGTTGCTGTTAGAATCGGGCACTGAAATTGAAGATTCAGCTTCTCATTCTGGTTCACGTTTTGCTGCACAACTTCCCCCATCGTTTTAAGCTTTGATCTCCTCTTGTATTGCTGCCCTGTTTTCAGATCTGGTGATTGATCCAGACCTTCGAATCAACTGCCCAAGTCTCTTTTAAACACAGCTCTGATACCAATTGTAGTATAATTGATACCAGATTTGAAAAACAGAACAAAAACACAGCAATAGTTTTGGAACTCCTTCTCCAATTAATTGATAGGAAAAAACTTACATCCATCAAAGAAAAACCTACCTATATTTATAGCTAACTAACCTTGTCCATCAAGTTAATCAACTCCTACAAATTAGGCTTTATCTCATATCCTTTTGAGATAAACTTTAAATCACCAAGACTTATCTCAAATCCATTGGAGATAAAGTTTCAAACTACCTTGACTTATCCCTTTATTTAATTAGATAATAAGTTTAAAATAAACTACAAAATAGACCCTAAACTTTGTTTAATGTCAAGATTGGTCCAACAATAAGCACTTCAATGGCAAACACTTCCTATCTGATTTTGATTTTAATACTGTTTGTCACAACATTCGTTTTTAAAATGCATATCCAAACGCCCGCTGGTGATGGATCTTGATTTTTATATTTTGCACATTGGAGCTTTGTTTCATGGAACCAACACATTTCTTTTTCCTTATGCACCTCTGGTTGTCTGATTTAATTTCAGGTGGCGAGTTCAAAATCCTCATAGTAAAAAAGACTGTTTTTGCAGCATCGCCATGGTTTTTAGCCCGTTTGGGTTCAACTCCCGGTCAAATATCTGTACCATGTCTTTTGATGAAAGTCAAAGATATGCTAATACGGCACATAATCAATCATGTTTTGACTTTAGGCTTCATGTAGAATCAATAAGAGGTAATTCATATGCTAGGATGGTGCCACATGGCAGTAAAGATAGAATCCCGGGGCCTGTACATCCACGCGTCACTCCTGTCATGGACTCTCACCCACAAATCCCATTTAGAGATAAAGATTTTCAACCACAATCCTGGAATGAAGCAACACGAGCATTAAGATTTATCAAAGAAGGATCGGTTTCTTCTAATAAAATGAATGTTTCCATGCCTAATGGTCATGCAGGATCAATCACAACTGAGCCCTATAAACATGAGACAGAAATCGGCAATGGATTTGAATATTCTGAAAGTCAACCATCTAACGGAAATTTGACTTCAAGAAAGTCATCCTGCTCATCACCTAATGTCAACCAAAATTATCCAGTGTCAAAGTCAAAGTTTTCAGAAAATAAACCTGTGACTAATGTTCAGTATGCAGGATCAAACATAAGCGGGCCGTTTAAGCATAAGACACATATCAGGAATGGATTTGAGAAGTTCCAACGTCAACCAACCAATGTATATTCGACTCCAAGAATGTCTATTCCCTCATCATCCGAAGTCTACCAAAAACATCCAGAGTCAAAGTCAATGATCTTAGAAGATACACCCGTGCGTAACGTGCAGTATGAAGGATCAAACATAGCTGTGCCGTGTAAACATGAGGCAGAAATCATGAATGGATTTGAGACGTTCCAAAGTCAACCAACTAATGGATATTCGACTCCAAGAAGGTCAATGCCATCACGTCCTAAAGTCAACCAAAAACATCCAGGGTCAAAATCACAGCTTTCAGAAAAATCACCCATGAATGGTGTTCACCAAAAAGACTTGGAATGTGATGATTTTAGTGAAACATATATTGTACCTATAGATGATAAGGATTCAACGACTCATATACAAAAGAGGCTTAAGAGCATTTATGACAAGGTTATAGTAGTTGATGACATCATCAAAGCCAGAGAAGTGGTGATAAAACTCACTACTCAGTACCGTCATCTTATTCATGCTTGTGATACCGAGGCATGTATAATTTTCTCAATTATTTGCTTACATATGTTATTAAAGTTTGGGTGGGGGGTGGGGTTGAGTAGCATGTGAAATGCACGGTTTTCTGTATGGATCAAACGGGTCATTTTGGATTCTCGACCTACAAACATTTTTTTTGTCATTTTAATTTTTTTTAGTATTTAGCTGTTTGACTGTTGAGACCAATTATAACCTGAATATCCCTTTTACCCATATTACCATAAACGGGTCAAAAGTTGCTGCGTATATTGTGCAAATTGATTTCTTAACACACTTGTGCTTATAATTCTTAGGTGGCTGCAATTGATGTGAAACAAGAAACACCCGTTGATCATGGAGAAGTTATATGTTTCAGCATTTATTCTGGACATGAAGCTGACTTTGGAAATGGCAAATCTTGTATTTGGGTTGATGTTTTAGATGGTGGTGGCAAGAAAATATTGGATATATTTTCACCTTTTTTTGAAGACCCCAACATTAAAAAGGTTATTAAACTCTTCTTAATTTCCTTTTTATGCCTAATTTAGGGAAAATTAGAGGTGGTAATGCAACCCCTTTAGGCCAATTTTGTTTGTATCGTACTTAAGGGGTCTTATTGGTTCACAATAATCCTAAATCTATTGTTGTGTAAACTACCTCCTAATCGCTTTATTCAAATATTACAATACTATTGTAATAATATTTTTTTGTTGTCATAATTAACATTAATTATTTCTACTTATAAAGTGTTAAGGGGGTCAACCCAACCCGTTACCGGGTCCGCTTATCCTGCTACCTTTAGGGAAAACGTATTTTTAATGTGAACCGTTTTTGAAAGTTGAAAAGGTATTTTTTTATCTGTAGGTTTGGCATAACTACAGCTTTGATAATCATGTTATAGAGAATTACGGGCTTAAGCTTTCTGGTTTTCATGCTGACACAATGCACATGGCCCGATTATGGGATTCTTCTAGAAGAATGTCAGGCGGATACTCACTAGAAGCACTTACTAGTGATTCAAAAGGAATCATGTCGGGTGCTAATTTAGGTCCTAATGAAGAATTAATCGGGAAAGTATCAATGAAAACCATCTTCGGGAGAAAAAAGCTAAAAAAAGACGGTAAGGAGGGCAAAATCGTAGTTATACCTCCAGTTGAAGAACTTCAAAGGGTAGAACGAGAACCGTGGATTTGTTATTCGGCTTTAGATTCAATAAGCACTCTCAAGCTTTATGAGAGATTAAGGAGTAAATTATCAGATAGAGAGTGGAAACTCAATGGGGTTACAAAAGGAAATTTGTTTGATTTTTATGAACAATATTGGCGCCCGTTTGGTGAGCTTTTGGTACAAATGGAAACTGAAGGGATGTTAGTTGATCGGGCCTATCTTCAGGAAATTGAAAAAGTAGCAAAAGCCGAACAGCAAATAGCTGCTGATCAGTTTCGTAATTGGGCTTCAAAATTGTGTGCAGATGCGAAGTTTATGAATGTAGGCAGTGATACACAGTTACGCCAGCTGTTTTTTGGTGGCATTGAAAACAGGTAAACATCTTTTGAAAGAAAGCTGATAATTTTCCAATTATACTTTTCAGGGTTATTTACTATTTATAATTGGTAACTCTTTTCTTTAATATTATCTTATGCAGCAAAGATCCAAGTCAAACTCTGCCATTGGAGAAGGAATTTAAAGTTCCTAATGTTGATAATATAATTGAAGAAGGCAAAAAAACCGCCACTAAATTTCGCAAAATCAAATTAAAATCAATTTGTTCTGGTTTACAAACTGAAACATATACTGCATCGGGGTGGCCTTCAGTTAGTGGAAAAGTTTTAAAGACCCTTGCAGGGAAGGTTTCTATGGATTATGATATTATTGATGAAAAAGATGATGACGTGGATGAGAAGGATGATGACATGGATGATGCTGAGGTGGCAGAGACAAAGAGCAAAACCGTTACTAATGATTCAGATTATGGCACTGCTTATGCGGCATTTGGAGGGGGGTCTGAAGGACATGAGGCTTGTCATGCTATTGCTGCTTTATGTGAAGTTTGCTCTATAGATTCCTTGATATCAAACTTCATCCTACCTTTACAGGTAATAATAAATAAAAAAATCTGCTTAAGAATAAATATAAAATATTGTTACTATGGATCATTAAATGACTTGTTCATTGAAGTTATTATTTATTATTGTAATGTTTTTTTTTTGTTTTTTTTGGCTTCTTGGAGAGATTAATAGTTTTATATGATTGGTTCACCGCAGGGCAGCCATATATCCGGCAAAAATGGGCGTGTTCATTGTTCACTAAATATTAACACAGAAACGGGGCGACTTTCAGCTAGAAGACCAAATCTGCAGGTTTATTAAAAGTTTGATTTAGTAATTTCTATTACGATCAATTATGAAAAAAATTAACGTTAATGTTATATCTATAAGCTTTGTCAAACACTTTAAAACTAATTATTGCTAGTTTAAGTCATAAGAATCACTTCAGATGCACATCCAGACCCCCTAGATGTGGCGGTTTCAACTCATTTACTTATGAATGGGTTGATTTAGGCCGTCTTTTATATCAAACGGGTTAGATGGGTTAAGTATAAATATTGCTGGCGGAGAATAGTTAGCAAATTAGTTGTTTTGACCTGTTATAAAAGTTGCCACTTTTACTAATCTTGATATGCGTGGTTTCAGAATCAACCTGCTTTAGAGAAAGACAGATACAAGATCCGTCAAGCATTTATAGCAGCGCCGGGAAAGTCTCTTATTGTTGCTGATTATGGGCAGGTAAAAAAGAATTTGTGTTTTTTTATTATTAATCAATGGGTGGGACCCACAAAGATCAATTTTTGATTTATACCCTGTGCTGAGCAGTTGGAATTGAGGATTCTCGCACATCTTGCGGAGTGTAAGAGCATGCTGGATGCATTTGAAGCCGGTGGAGATTTCCATTCAAGAACCGCAATGAACATGTATCCTTACATACGTGAGGCAATAGACAGTAAAGAGGTTCTTCTTGAGTGGCATCCTCAGCCTGGTCAAGAAACTCCCCCTGTTCCCCTTCTGAAGGTAATCAATAAACAAATTATCTCACATTAAGTGATGAGTAATAATCATAATTAAATTATATGTTTCTTACTGCACAACCAAAATCACCTTTGTCATACTTCTATAGAATTATTATAATGCTATGTGTGTGTTTCATTTTCCACTCTTTCTATTCATGCATCAATGATTTTATATAATTCTTTCTCTTAGGATATGTATGCTTCCGAAAGAAGAAAAGCTAAAATGCTCAACTTTTCCATTGCATATGGGAAAACCGCTGTTGGTCTTGCACGTGATTGGAAGGTAAAAGTATCCCAATTCATTAAAAATCAAAACAGTTTCATTATTTGATCGAGTTATAGATAATCACTATTATTATTATTACTATTGTTGTTGGTGGTAGTATTATTATTTACCTATATTTGTTTCCTTGATTGCAGGTTTCGGTAAATGAAGCAAGAGAAACAGTTGCTAGATGGTATAGTGGCAGAGAAGAAGTGCTTAGATGGCAAGTAGCCCGTAAAAGAGAAGCCCGGAAAATTGGATGTGTATACACATTGTTGGGTCGGGCTCGCACTTTTCCATCCACAAAGAATGCCACTGCATCACATAGAGGCCACATTGAACGGGCTGCAATCAATACACCTGTTCAGGTCTGTTAAATTGCCCTTCTAATGCAATTCAACAACTGAAAGAAAAATAAAAGGTGTTCTGATGTTGAGTATTATGAACTCAGGGTAGTGCTGCTGATGTGGCTATGTGTGCCATGTTGGAAATATCTAAGAACGCTCGGCTGCGAGAGCTTGGGTGGAAGCTGCTTTTACAGGTTTCCTCTCAAATTCCATAGTTATACTTATCTACTTCTGTTTATGATTACTTTATTATTTATGATTAAATAAAGTTGGTAATTTCAATTTTGATACTAATTGTAACAAAATTAACTTTCAAATGAGGGTAAAATTTCCCCGGTAACCTTGAGAACCTGTTACTGGAAGACTCACAGGAGCCCACCAATAATGGTCATTATCAATAAGATTAGGTAAAATGTAGCTTAGGTGACTGTTAATTGTTAAATGTAGAAAACCAGTGAAAATTGAATTCAAACATGAGACATATACCATTATGTTAGTATGTTACCCCTTAAAGGTTTTCTTCTGCGCCTTTGTAAAATGGTATTCTGAATGCAGGTCCATGACGAAGTGATACTGGAAGGGCCCACAGAGTCAGCGGAGGTGGCAAAAGCGATAGTTGTTGACTGCATGTCGAAGCCTTTTGATGGCAAGAATATTCTCAAAGTCGGGCTATCAGTTGATGCCAAATTCGCCAAAAACTGGTACTCTGCAAAGTAGAACCCGACCCGAATTGGCCCATTTGACTTCTGATGACTGCTCACTTGACTTTGGAGTCCTATCAATATTCTGAATTTCTATGTGGTTATGGCAAATTAAATGGTCATAGAAGTTTTGCTGTTAATCAATTGCTGGTTTGCTCATGTAGAATAGTTGAGTGTGCAAAGATCCATGTATTGTATATAGTAACTTTGGATTCCAAGTGATGATATTGTGTAACTTGAAGGGTGGTAAGTGTAAAAAAGATACTGAAGGCAGTTTTTTGTACGACACACATTGCTTTGTGTGTTTTTTTCTTAAATTAATTTGTTATTGTTATTTATATTTATATTTTTGAATCAACTTTTGCTTAATTTGCATAACTGAATTTTTTAACTTTGTAAAAATTTATTAAAAAGATTATTAGGCTTTGTTTTAAGTGTATTTAAGTCTCCAAACTTCTGAAAGGTTGACAAATATGTGGTTGTTTCAATGATTGAGTACGTTTAGAAAGTTTATATTATTTTAGAAACTTTTTATTTGAAAGGCAGAATGCATTAAAACCAAACAACCTACCAAGCAAGATGCTGGGCAGGCAAGAGTACGTTTAGAAACTTAATAGTATAAATGTAGAGCTCTCATGCTTATATGTGAATTTAATTTATATTAATCATATAATTAGATATGTTTAAGTATATTAATAAATTAAGATTTCCTTGGTAAAATTGAAAGGATAAAATGTTCAAAGTAATAAATTTGTGAAAGAAAACAGGGAGAGATGTAAATGAAAAGAGAGAATGGTAAAAAGAATCTCACTATCCAAAAAGATGTTAAAAGCTAATAATTATAGTTTATTCTAACACATATTTTAATCATATGATCATACAATCATGTTCATTCAAACATTTGATCATATTATCATGTTTATTCTAACAAAATAATAACTAAACGAATTTACCGGACTCGCTAATCTGCCTTTGCCACCTTCGCCCAAGAATGTAGAAGGAGGCAACTGATTCATGGTTCTAAGGCAGGCCAAATGTAGGGTTTGAACTACGATTTCTGCCTCACGATCCTGAAACCTTGACCTGACATTTCCTGATCATCGACGTGGGATTGCTGCCCCAAGATGTTTACCTAGTAGTAACAAACTTAGGTCTTCTTTTGAAGAACTCAAGTCGCCTACAGCCAGTCCACTTGAGATGGTTAGAAAAACAAACCTCTACTTTCTTCACATGTTACAATAAATTGGTGCCTACAAGAAAAAAAACAGATGGTCAAAATCAAGCTCAACAATTTCTAGCTAAAAGTCAAAATGATCACAATTACATTTCATTTCTTCCCAGGGAAGTATCATATGGCTCAAAAGTCAAATCAACAAGTTGTAAAATGTAAATTGAATCTAATTTTTTTAGAAAGAATGCTTGTATGTTCATACAAGAACTTGTACACAACCATTTTGAACACGGATAAGGATTGAGTAATGATTTTTAAACATGTATACACCCTCATTCTAGGGGTACATTGAGTAAAAACATAGGTGTGGTACGTTTATTACAACCTAACAAAAATGGAAGCTATCTATCTCGAAAAGAGCAAGTATACTACATTTTAAATCTACTTTGACACATAACAATAACAATCTTTGAGTTTGCAAGATCAAAATCATGCTTTTTGGGTAGAATAACTTGAAGAGTAATTACTATTTGATCCTGATTTTTCTCAAAACTAACTAGTTGCATCTTTAAAGTTTAAAAACATCACTATGTCCTCTAACTTTTCATTTTTTTATCTATTTGAATCCTAAACGTTAACACCGTTAGTTTTTCTGTTAAATATTTTATAAAATAACTAAACTGCCCTTCAAATTAAAAAAATAAAAAAACACGTGGGACTCAACAACATTTTTGACTATAAACACACTTGACTTTTCATCAAAAACACACACACACACACACACACACACACACACTCTCTCTCTCTCTCTCTCTCTCATCTCTTCTCCATCACCACCACTACCATAGTCAACCACCACCACCACCGGAACCGCCACCACTACCACCACCGGAACTTCCACCACCACCGATCCGCCCACCACCCGCACCGGAACCGGAACCGCCCCCACCACCACCATAACCGTCATCACCACCATCGCATGAATCGAATACAACAACATCACCAAACCTAGTCACCACCGTCTTCCACCCACCACATCTATTGCCCATGACACTAACCCATGAAAACATCACCATCGCCGCTCATCACCACCACCACCTGAACTAGGGGTGTTCAAAAATATCCGAATCCGAAACCGTATCCGAAATTCGGATATCCGAAATTTCGGATATCCGAAAATTCGAATACCCGAATTTCTGATATCCGAAATTTCGGATTCGGATTCGGATAGTGATTTTGAGAATTTTTGGATATTTCGGATATCCGAAATATCCGAAATATCTAAATATTTTTATAAAATTTTAAGAATATTAAGTATTAATTAAATTTTTCGGATGTTTTTAGATATTTAGGATATTTTAATAAAAAACTTTGAATATCCGAAAAAAATTTCAATAAAAACTATTATATTTTTATAAAATTTATTAAATAATACAAAATTTTTTTGAATTCGGATATCCGAATCCGAATCCGAAATTTCGGATATCCGAAATTTCGAATTCGGATTCGGATAGTGAAATTCACTATCCGAAAATTTCGGATATCCGAAATTGAACACCCCTAACCTGAACTATGCCTAAACCAAAACGCTTTCTCTCTCTAAAAATCTAACTAGGTGGTTATTTTTCTACAGGTAATTGTTTTTGTTTTATGGTGGTGGAGATGGGGATTATGGTGGTGGTGATGTAGAAAAGACAGAGAAAAAGAGAGAGAGAGTGTGTGTGTGTGTGTGAGAGCGAGAGAGAGAGAGAGAGAACAAGTTGTGAGAGTGTTTTGTGGTGGTGGAGGGCTGCTGTAGTGATGGTGGTAGGGGCTGTGGTGGAGATGAGGTTGTGGTGGTGGTGATGTAGAGTAGAGGGGGGGGGGGGGGGGGAGTGTGTGTGCGTGTGTGACAGAGGGAGAACGTGCTGTGAGAGTGTTTGGTGGTGGTTGCCGGCAAGAGGCGGCCGACTGTAGTGGTGGAGGCGGCGGGCGGCGGTGGTGGTGGTGATGGGTGGATGTGATGTTGTTGGAGAGATGAGCGAGAGAGAAGAGTGTGTGTGTGCGCACGTGTGTAAAGAGAGAAAGAGAGTAGAAAAATAGTTTTATAATTATTTTCTAGTAAGTGAAGAAGATGATTGATGATCCCACAAATTTTTTTAATTTTTTAATTCTTAAGGGTATTTTAGTATTTTAACAAATGCTTTAACAGAGAATTCTAACGATGTTAAATTTTTTGACTCAAATGAAGACAAAAATGAAACGTTAAGGGGTAAATTACGAATTTAAAACATAAGGATTCAAGTAGTTAAAATTGATAAACGTCAAGGATGCAAATAATAATTTACTCTAAGTTGAAATAAAGTTCTTGATTTCATCATTTGATGTTCATCTAGCACTGTTTTTCCACCAAAATATATAATATTGTACTTGGCTCCTGCTCTCAGTAATTCTTTAATTTTAGACTTATCGTCTTCTGAAGCGACCATCATCAATAATGTCAATGGGGTGAATATTTAGGTGTATAAGCACGCTTACATTTTATCGTATGTGCCTCGACATCAAGCATGCCAATGTCATTGCCAATGTCATTAAAATACTGCAGTAAATCAAGTAAAAATATTTTATATTTCATCATGAAAATAATCTTTTGGTTGTCGAGTCTTGATTCTTGAAATCAACCAACATTTAAAAATGATCAAGACAAAAAAAGCAAAACGTATTGGTATCTAGCGGGTCATATAAAAATTTAGGTAAAAGATGAATGGGTCAAATAAAAAATTTAGCTTGAATTTGGTATGTATCAATTGCTAGAGATGACTTTATTGATCAATTTGCTGCCATTTAAAACGGGTCAAATGAAAATTTAGCTAAAAGAGGAGCATGTCTTTATAACGAATACAACCTCCTAAACGGCTAAATCGTTTTATTCAAATATTTAGATTCTTGAAGTAATAAAACCACTTTTGTATTCATAATTAACACATCAATATTTATAAAAGATTTAAGGCATGGACAAAAGATGTTTATGGGTCAAACCCAACCCAACCGGACCCGACCCACCCCATTTCAACTACACTCAAAGAGGTTCCAACTTCCGATTTTAAGAATACACATGTAAATATGTGGATGTCATAGGTTCAAGTCTCGCTCTGAGCAAAATGCTCAGAGTTGAACCATAAGGTTTTTTCAACAATGAGTTTCCTCCTGATTGGGGTGGGGGTGCGATCCCGACTGAGAAACGGATAGATAGACCCGAATAAGATAACATCTATTATCCGAAACAGAATCATACATTTACCCATTAAAAAAAAACCATCAACCCAACACGACCATTTAGTAAGCATTTGACTTTCCACATACCAATAACAGAAATATTACATGTCAATTGCCCTAAATTGCCTCAGATAACCACAAATTCCTAAATGGGAAACTGGAAAATTGCATAAAAATCACCAACCAAAGTCTTCAATTTAGTTCTTCAACGGCAAAATCAACCAACAAACAATCAATAATCACAGAAAAAATATAAAAACATCAACTTTAAACCAACAATCAAAAGGGGCACCTGCTCAACATCATCACGTCAAAATCATCGCCAGTTTGACTGCCATAGATGCAGCACCTTTACTCGTAGGCCCAATTCTTGAAGTTGATCTGCAAAACCCTAACGCTTTATGCATACCCACAAACCGTGAATCAAGATTACGAAGAAATGGGGTCAAGTTGTTCATGGGTTTTGTTCCTGATCTTGCAAAGATTAGCTGAACTGTATATGAGATTGTCGCCATTGTTGTTCGTTCTATCATAGTGATATTGAGTCATCTCTTTATCATATATACCGTAAATCATACTACTTGAATTAATATTGTAGCGTAGCATCAACAAATCAGAGTGGCGCAGCGGAAGCGTGGTGGGCCCATAACCCACAGGTCCCAGGATCGAAACCTGGCTCTGATAATAGAGAAAGGCTTTCAAAAGCACATTTTTTTTTTGGTCGACATCGGTTTCGTTCTTTATTTACAGATAGAAAATTGTTATATAATGATACCGATAGAAACATAGATAGAAAATAGTTATATAATGATAACAATATTTTTTCGGTCGACATCGGTTTCATTCTTTATTTACAGCATGTTACCATCAGTCGCTATAACCTACGTCCTGAAAAAAATACTTTAATATAAATAACACTCCATTTTTAACAAAACTTATATCCGGACGTCAAGAAAAAAATTTAATACAACCACAAATTATGTTTTTTTATAAAAAGTATTAACGAACTAAAGTTAGTAAAGAAAAATAAATTACTAAAAAATTTGATAGAACAATTACAAACGCAATTTGGTCAAATGATTTCATATATTTTGTTACTAAAAATTAATTACTCAAATAATACATGTTATTTGTCTCAAGAAACCGTTGGATCACTTAGACACTCATAATGCAACTTGATGCAAGATATCAAGAACTGTAACAGATTCATAATACACTCTCTGAAGCATAATGTACAAGTTTCACAAGCAGCTCAAACACACACAAGTGGTAGAAGAAAGAAAAAGTTCATACCAACCATTTGTTCAGCCATAGAAGTAAAAAAACATCAAAAATACCTAAGCTAATTTCAGGGTCAAGTTACAAAACCCAAATAGATTCAAACTTTAACCATTAATCTCTGAAAGCTTTGAGAAATTAAGTTTCTTGAACCGATTTGTTATCGGGTCGGGCATCTTGCACTTTATATCCACAACTTCAACTATGTAAGAACCTTTTCTTCTGTTAGGATTTCGGTTAGCTTTCCTTGTTTTGTTGGGTTTGGTTTTTTCGGTTGCATTGGTGTTACTCGAGCTTGCTTCATCTGGTTGTACACTTGCTTTAAGACTTGTACCATCAGTAGATTCTTTAGGTTGTAAAATGGAGGAATCTGGAGTTGAATTGGCTAGTTCCCTTGACATTAAGACACTGATTGTACCTGTGGTTCCTATTTTGATAGACCCACCTCCACCCTTGATATTTTCAAGTGTTTGAACCATTTTTGCAATAATCTTGTAATCAATAGTAGATTTTGCTCACGGTTCTTGAATTCGTGGTTGAATTTTGTTACTTGCAGGTTCTATTATGCTACAAGTTCAAAAAAGAAAGTAATAAGCACACGACGTGCAAAGATATTATGATTATTGAATAAATAAAGAGAACTATCATCAAATTAACCATATAGGCATGAAGAAAAGGTGAAAACATAGGATCAAAAGTCACCCAAATACAACCTTCTAAATTGTTCTATTTGAAAGTTATTGTTATTGTAATATTACAGGTTTTGTAATCATATATAACACAATAAATATTTTTATAAATAAAATAAAGTTTAGACAAAAAATGTTTCCGGTCAACCCAACACGTCATGCTTAACAAAAGTTTAAGTGTTTAACCCACTTTGACGTGTTACACACCTGTTGACCCACCCATTTTGCCACATCTAGAATGTACCATGCCACGACGCCTAAGTGGAGAATAAATGTGAATTATCTAGCTATTCCTAACTTAAATACAATAGTTATATATTGATTAGATTCTTAAAGTTTCTGTAATCACTTTCAAAATGCACATCCAAACAACACTTTAGTTAACAAATCTGGCTTAACAGGTTCAATGTTTAAATAACAAGTCGGAAACTGAAATAATGTACAACAAATGTCTACACTTGAATATTAACATTTTTTCGACACAGGACTTCATGAGAACAATAATAATCACCTGACTAATCAGCTTGCATGAGGGTAAGCAATAACAGAATTTAAGATCATAACGAACTTTCATAGTCAGATTAATTCATCATATAACAAACAATCGTTCATATGTGACCAATTAAGAGCCAAACAAATTCCATTTTCAGATGCACCAATTTGATGCCCTAAAAACAGAACTTAAAGGCAGAACTTTCACATAATAAAACAAATGATGCTCATAAACGACATAATCGACGATTTGTCTTAATTAAATCTAATAGCGCATAGAAATAAAACAAATAAACCACCACGGACATAAATATGGCTTATTCCATATGTACACATTTAGGTTATAAGTTGCTAGAACCACCATTGACAGTGCTCCAAGAAATCTAACAAATTGTTGCTTTAAAGCTTCAATTATTTGATCTTATAAACATACTGAATAAGCAATCCAAACACCCTCAAAACAGTTTATGGCTGCTTAATAAGCAAATCCCAAACACCCTCAAAAACAGTTTATTGCAGCTTAATAAACAATCCCAAACTCCCTCAATACAGTTTATTGTTGTTTATGTAGTCAAAGGCGCAAAACGCACTCGGCGCCCAGGCAAGGCGAGGCGTAGCCATACCACATTGCATCCATCAAGGTTAGGGGAGGATTCTAGCCCAAACTGGTCCGGAACATGTCTAAACTAGCCTAAACCATCCTAAAATATGTCAAAAAAACCCCAAAAAATGGCTTGTTTATATTGTGTCTTGCATAAAAAGGCACTTGCTTTTTAAGCGTCTTGCGCCTAGGAGACAGGCTCACCCTTTGCGTCTTGAGAGCGCCTAGTGCTCCCAAACACCCGAAATAGAAAGAAAGAATGAACTGGATGAAGCCATAAAGATACAAATTTAATCTTCAATCAAGGGCATTCAATAAACTTGGGACAATTTCAAGAAACCCAACAAATAACCATCTGATTTCAACTGCAAAATTTATGAAAAGCCCCAATATCCACAACCAAATTTAAAACCCTAGTGCCCACACTTTAAATCCCTCTTAAAACACATACCAGTAGTGAGAGTGTGAGTGTAAATGTACAGAACAGTGGGCCAAAGTTCATAAAACATCATAAAGAAGATAAGATAATAAACACAAATGCAGAAGGAACTCCTCATTAATGATTCAAATTGTGGTTGTAAAGCATCAAGAAACAATCTTTAACAGATTATGAACAAAACCCTAATGGCAGAATCCAAGAAACACTTACCCAATATGAGGGAGCTTGCAAAGAAAGAATCTTTTTAAAGTGAATCTTGAAGAAAACCTTGAAGAATCTCTCAGGGTTTTGAATGTATTGTAACCAGTGTGGAAGAAATTTTTAAACAAGATCCGACAAGAAGTGTGCACTTGCGTTGGAAAGTAATGGGTCAAGGAGGCAAGGACCCTCTTGTTCCTCGGTTTTAATTTTTAAAATTTACAATGAGTTAGACGTTTGGTAACTTTGGCTTATTGGCGCTTGGTAGGAATATTTTATAGTGCAGAGGACTCGTGGCTCGAGGCTCGAAGTGAACTCGAAACTAGTTTGAATAATTTGAGGCTGAGTTGTTTGAAACCGGTTTATAATTTTCAGTTAAAATGATCTGACTTGTTTGTTTTCGAGTCTAAGCTTAAGTTGAATTGAATCTTTCTCCAAGCAACTCTGCTTGAATCTTTCATTAAGCAACTCCAACAAGTGGTTGATTTCAATAAATTTCCTAAAAACAGCTGTTAGTTTAAGAAATTATTTGGCCATATCATATCATGTATGTATGAAAATGAAGTAGCAATAAACAAACTATTAATATTAAATATGGTTAATTCATAAAGAAAAAAACAAATATGCTTTCTTATGTTTTATGAAAAAGTCTTTTAAAATAGTTTTGATATATTAAAGTCTCTCGACCATTAAACAGTCTCTAGACTATTAAACAAACAGAAAAAGGCCAGTAAACTAATTTTTGCATATTGAAATTCCTAAACATATCTAAAATGCAGTGTGTGTTACTTTTTTTGAATAGTAACTTGTTAAGCAGTCACGGGCTTATGTTGATGCGACGGCAATGTTGAGGAGGCATTGGTGAAGGCGTGGCGGCGCCGACTAGTAGAGTTTCTCTCCTGTGATGTCCCTTTGAATTTTCTAATATAACAATTATTTTATTCACCTATATATTTAAAAAGAAAGTGAAGAAGCAGTATATTTTCTGAGTTTTACGTTTTGGCCACAAGAATTTTACACTTTGGTTCTTGGTGTTGCTTTATATGTACGCAAGCCTTTACCAAATGCGGTTGTTGTGGTGGTGGCTCTGTTGTCGGCCGTACCAAAGGCGACGACGGGGTTTTAGGGTGTTGTGGTGGTGGCCGGCCGTACCAAAGGCGACGATCGCGAAGGCGACAACGACGGTTGTTTGGCGTTGGCTCGCGACGACGGCGGTTGTTGTGGCGGTGGCTCTGTTGCCGCTTCGCCTCCCCTCTGTGGTTGAGGTGGAGTAGGCGGCAGTTGTCCATGGTTCAAACGTCGATCTACTTCGTCGTTGTCGTCGTCGGTGCGGTACCAAAGGCGACGAGGGGGTTTTTAGGGTTTTGTGGTGGTAAATCGGACTAGATCACCGTGGTGTTTTCTTGGGGGGGGGGGGTTTTCTTGCCAGATCTTGTTCCTTGACCACCGACTATACCGGTGGTGGTATGCCATTGCATCCGAGGCCCTACAGCCGCCATTGATGTCGTCGACTTATGCTTTGTGCACCATTGATTGTTTGCCTTTTACTTTCTGCTGCATATGCACCTTTGTGTTTAAATCTGAGTTCTTTCTGGTTTTTGCCGGCTTTGGTTGGTGTTTGTGTGTCGCCATTGTTGCTGATGGCCTTTGAGTTGACCGGTGGTGGTGTTCGGGTGGTTTTTGTTGTTACAGTTTCAGTTTATCGCGTGTTTTGCGTGGAAGTTGTTGGTCAGTGATTACGGGAAAGACAAACCTCATCCTTTGTGGTTCCGTGAAGGAGGTTCATATGTCGGTGATGCAGTTTGATGATGATGACGACTGTTCGTCGAGACCCTTGTCCCTATGTTTGCTTTTAAGGTTACGTCGTGATGCTGCATTCGGAAACATGAACCGTTGCTTGTTTCAAGTAGGTGATGATGAAACTGTGTTCATTTGAGAAATGTACATGTTGTGTGCTGTTGTACATTTTGTATTTAGTATAGTGTCGGGCTATGATGATGTTCAAAAATCGGGTTGCTTTGGCGTGACTACCGTTTATGGTTAGCAGCCATAACCGAAATCCTGTTCTGAGCTCCATTCATCACACGCGCAACGCGCGTGGTTGAAAAACACTAGTTATTATTAAATGGCATGTGAAATGAACAATACTCTTTTACTCTTTAGTGCTTTTATTTTGTATTTTGTGTCTTATTAGAACTATTGTCACAACCAATCCAATAACTCCTTAGTCACATATTGGACCATATAACAACATGCATATTAGATGACACATACATGTCCATGCATACATTGTTCAAGAGCCATCATAATATTTCTAAGTGTCCTCTAAGAATGAGTGAGATTGGTTTCATTTGTTAAAGCAAAACTCACGTATAAATGATTTTTATCGATATACATACAAATGTTCATGCTTGGGTTAATGTGATAGCCAATAATATTAATTATAAGAGGTCACTAAACTTGATTATCATCACATTCATGTATTATAGATTATTCACCAAGTATGATGATTAACGGGTACACATTCAGATGATATAAAGCTCACGTACGGATGTTTTAGCCACCAACATTTCACATTCTTATAATCTGATTTCACATAGCAGGTGGTATTATCTATAACCTAACGACATATTTGAGCCTTTAATTTGCTTGAAAATAGACAAATCAATAGTTAAATTCAATATACAGAGAAATTCTAATTCTTAGAGACATTTATTTTAGAAATACATGATTAAAAAGACAAATTGTTTATTGTAATATTAAAAAGACAAATACATGATTAGAAATACATTTGGACCATGTATAGTTGCGTATATGGACTTCTTTCCTCATCACTCGCAAAAGAGAACTTAACATTTTGCTAGAAATATGTTACAAAAGATACCTCGTTGCAACGCGCGGTGTGAAAACACTAGTTATGATGTATTTAAAGTGGGCAGGGTGGGAGCCTTGCATACCACTGATAGCATTTCCCGCATCAATCCTGCAATAGGGAATGGGGTTTTTGCTCTCCCAAGTCCATTAATTCTGATTTCTTTCCCCGATCTTCAAAAAGTTTGATCCAAATCGATAAGTGCTTCTCGATTTCTTCTTAAGATCTGCACCAGTCAACGTCGATTGCCCTTATTGGCGGGGCTATGGGAAGGATTGTGAACCCTAATGTCTTGTATTATAGGTCTTCACAATGGCATCCATCAAACATTATTAGTAATGAAGACAACAATACAAGTGGTTGAAGGGAGACCTAAATTTTCTTATATACGTAAAGGCTTACTAAAACTAAAAGTTTGATGAAATGGTTAGAACTAGAATGAATTTACCGAAATCTCTTCAAGCCAAAGAATAACATTCCCTTGAAAAAGTTGATAAATTAACTAACAAAGTTGAAATATCACATTCTCTTATTACCGCCATAGCCACTAACACCTCTGTCACTGCATCAGCGTCGTCGTCACAACAACCATTGTGAACATGCCCTACCACCACCCCCGCAATTGTCATAATCATGATTGTCCTCAATGTTGTCGCCACCACTACCACCAACACAATCACAAACTCATTATTGTCGAGTGGTGGTGTTGTCACACAACACATGCAAGTATGCGTCTTGGTGGAATTAAAAGGAATTTCTAAGGGTATAAATAGTATTTTGTTAGACCAAAATAAGCTCCACATTCATTCATGAAAACGCATGTTCATATCTTAATTGATTTTTTTTTCGTAATTATAATAAACAAATTTAGTTTTAAGTTTTGTGAACAATTCTGCCATCAATTACGCAGTTATCACTCAAATGTTATTATGTTTTCTTTACCTGTGTTCTCAAGTTTACTTAACTAGAGAAAAGAAAAAAAAATTCTTTTCTTTTTCTTTTCTTTCTTTTCTTTTTCTTCATTTTCCTTTCTTTTCTTTTATTTCTATTTTCTTCTAATTTGGAATATTTTCCTTCTATTTTTTTTCCTCTTTAAATGAATTCGGGAACACAACTTTCTTACTTTCCTTCCATTTTCTTCGTTAAAATAAACTCTGAAACACAACAAATTTTTTTATTTCCTTCCGATTCTTTTTTTTTCTCTCCTTAAATGAACTCGGAAACACAGCGATTCTCACTTTCTTAATAATGAAATAAAGTCGATCTAGCAATCATTTAATATTTTATAAGCAAACCTATACACACGGTTCATTAACTTTCTTTACACTTGATGTGATTATAATCTTGATGGAACGTGAGTTATTTTTACAACATCAATATACACATCGCTTAGACGTTATAAATTTTGCTTTTAAAAAACCATTAAAATATAGTAAATATATCTTTATATACTCTAAAATGACAACTTATAATAATACACATAGTGCAAATAGCAACAACCCATGACTTACAGTCTACACTAGAAAACACGAGGGGATCCAGTCTAATGCTAATTGATGATTCCTTTCATTTTATTTCATATAGTCATTTATTTAGTATTACCTCGGCATCATGTATAAATTAATTTATAGTGTATCTAATGTCATAATCATGTGTAGTTTAGATAAAATAATAATATTTCATAACCAAACATATATAGCTTTGGTGTCAACATTTGTCTAAAGCGTACATAATCTTAAACTAGTGGTCAAAAGTATAAGTTTTAAAATATTTTAAAGATATGCATCATGACACAATCTTTAGTTTAAAATATTTTAACTTTTCAAAGTTTAGAATTTTCGTTACCAATTATGAAAATAATTATTTATAACAAAACAAAACCACGAAGTATTTCAAACCATAATGTCATGACCAAAATATTAAAGATTCAGGTCTATCCCAATCACACCTTATTTTTGTTGTGTCATGTTTAAGAGTGTAGTGCATACTAGAAATGTAGACATTTCGACACCTCATTAAATCTAGCCATAAAGAAGCCATAAATCCCAATCATAGGCTTGTCGAAATGCTGATATAACAATGTTTGAACGTGCAAAAATGCCACGTGACATCTGCTAAGACATGTCGTAACGACGAGCTTAGTGGAACATTAATCAAAGCTAATAAACTAAATAGTATTATAACAATTAACAACCCATTTTTGATATGTCCCTTAAAAATACAATGATTATTTCTTTGAAATCTTGTCACTTGAATACATGATTATTTCCATGGTCTTGTCACTACAAGAAAGAATTTGTTAGATATTTTAGTTTAATTGGTTGACTAATAATTAATGTGATCATAATATTCAATTAACAAGTCAAGATGTGTGGAGTGCACGTTTATTTGAGTTTATTATGATTTTCGATATAGAATACCTTCTAAGTAATGGGGGTTCCAAGGGAGCAATGCCCCCTTGGCGAGAGTCCGGGGCAGCGCCTCTGGTAGTAGGGTCCAAGGGATAGCAGCCCCTGGTTAGGGTCGAGCTGTCAAGTCAGCTTAGTATTTTGTTTATTTTGGTAAATATTGATTTACTAAAAATACATGAAAAATTAATTTTTCCAAAATTTCACACTTGAAACTTGGGGGTTAAAACAATAAAAATCGTATATGATAACTGCCGACGGCAGTTACCCCATCCCTGCAAGATTTGAATTTGTACAATAATTGGTCGTCTCTTTGATTCTTCTCTTATGGTTCATGATCTTGACACACACAAGATTCATACTTTGATTTCTAAACTTGAGTTTTATCCGATTGAACATTTGGTGTGAACCCAAATAGTTTTAATTTGAAAACGAACTTACGATTCTTTAGTTTTTTAAGTTATCGATTATCATATTATAATTCGTTTATGGAATTTATATATGACCATAAATTAAAATATACGTTTGGGTACATCTATTAGTTTATACAAATTGCGAAGTCATCATTCATCAATCGCATTTAAATCAAAATAAATTTATCAATCGCACTTAAATGATAATGACATCAAAATAACATAAGTAAAAGATGGCGGCACCTACTTGCCAATCGCCATCGCTTGGTTGTATTAAAATAAAATAGTACTGTTCGTTTTTTATTGTTTTAAAAGATACCATGGATTTGATGAATTCAGATTAGGGCTGTTCACAAGCCGAGCCGAGCCGAACCGAGCGGACTTTTGCTCGTGTTTGACTCGTTTCCAAACTGAGCCGAGCCGATCGGCTCGTTTACAACCGAGCGGAAATTCGAACGAGCATTTTTCGAGCGTGAATTTTCCAAGCGAGCGCAAACGAGTGGCGAACAATTTGTATAACCCAACTATCTAGTGTGTTATTTGATTTATATTGTAATAAGAGACGGTGACAATGTTAGATTTTAAGTTTTAATAAGTTAAAAAGTAGTCACATTTCATAACATAACATTTTTATAAATGACAATAAGTTGTGGCTGGCGATGAGGCTAATGCTGTAGCCGATGAGACGGTGCACATATTGAAGAGAACGATGACGGTAAAACTGAGAGATAATAGACTAAGAGTAAGAACCGGGTCGAAAAATGTCTCTAAGCGGCTTAGGATTGCACTTTTATGCTTAGTGTTAAGTTTTTATTAGGCTGATTGATCAAGTATGCGTATATATAATTGTATATTTGTATATAGTGATTCAAATCTACTAAGGTGCTATGTATAAATTATATATATATAAAATAAAATAATTCGATCCGAACCGATCCGAGCGGATCTTTGCTCGTGCTTGGCTCGTTTACAAACCGATCCGAGCCGACCGGCTCGTTTACAACCGAGCAGAAGTTCAAACGAACATTTTTCGAGCAAAATCCTAACGATCGTCTAGCGAGCGTCGAGCGGTGAGCGCTTTAAACAACCCTAATTCAGATAGGGTACACTTAAAATTTAGAGGGGTTCGTTTTGGCCAATTGCTATGCCAAATGTTCATTTTGATATTTTTGGCTTGGTTTTTTTAAGTATGTGTTTGATTATAAGATTAATTTGGTAGGTTATAGGTTTATTGGATATTATTTGTATTTCAGTTAAAATAATCGGTTTTAATGGTATGATGATCAAATCGTAGAAATGGTCAACTTGTAATATACAGGGTAAAAATGCGTATACTTGACCCAAATGGCTAACACCCTCTCACACCTCATCTATGCAAGAGCCTCGTAATCAAATTTGTCTTTTGTAATTGTGTAATGGTCGACAAGTTTGTGAAGGTTCAATTTCATTTAGTAAAATATGTTATTCGGTTGGATGTTTCATGCATTTATGATATTTTGATTGTTTTTGTATAAAAAAAGAGGTAGTTGGATGAGTGACTTGCCTGCTTTATTTTTCTAATTGTTACATATGAGATTATTACAAGTGGCTTTTGATGGCCAACAAGTTTACGAGTGTTGTAATCTAGAAAGATAAATACTCATAATATTGACAATAGGTCGAATTGATAAAATTTTCTATATAACACAAGATAAAGAAGTTTTATAGAATTATATATTTTAACTTGTAATAATTGTGTAAAAATGTATATGGAATTTATTTTTAACAAATAAGCATCACTAGATTAAGTCTCTAAACTTATAACCACTCAACAAAGATGTCCTTTTATACATGATTAATATTTAAACTGTATAAAACACATATTACGGTTAACTTTGTTTAATCAAAGGACTAGTCGAGAAAATTGAATGTTCAAGTACTTGAGTGTGCGTTTATAAAAGGCTGATAAGGTTTGTTCAAACATTTTTGTCTTATGATAGTTTCATGATGTCAAGATAAGAATCGAAGAAATATGTTATGTTTACTTGCTTAGAGAGATTTTCAGGGTATCGCTCCTTATCTTCTCCCTCCCTCACATCTACTCACGGGTGCATCTTTACAAAATAAATTTCTGTACGCAGTTCTCTTTGTTTTGTGCTCCTCTTCCGTTTCTCTTTCTTCCACATCGGATCATGAGCCTCTACGGATTCACCATTTGCGATGGTATGGGTGGCAATTCCTAACACAAACCTGAACCCACATAAAGAAAAACAAGTTTTGGGTTGAGCAACACAACTCGTCTAAAAACTAGTCAAGTTCTGGTTGACCAGTTCAAAAAGACATGTTGGGTCCCGGTTGACTCACTTGAAAACGAGTTGTCCCGTTAACCCATTTTAATAATATATGCTTTAAATATTTTTAATGTTATATAAGTTTTAAAATTTCATTAATAAATTATTTATAGTTGTTTTTTTCAGATTAGAAATTTAATTAGCAACTTGAGTTTTGAAGTTCATTTTTAGTTCACATTACATTGATTACTAAAACTTTTTTATAAGAATAGGTTCGACCAGAGGTGTACAAACCGGTTTTTTTTTTTACCCAAACAGGTTCGGGTTCAAAACCGAACCGGTTTTTTTGTCGTGGGGTCAAACCGGTTTTTTTCAAATCGGTTTGGGTTACCGGATACTCAAACCTGTCAAACCGATTTGGACCAGTTTGAAACCGCTTTTATAATAAACCGGTTTTTAACTTTTTAAACCGGTTTATAACCGGTTTTGAGGGTGGGGTTACCAAACCGGCATACAAACCGGCGGTTCGGGTCGGTTTGGGACCGGTTTTGGCCAAATTGGTTTTTCTTTGAAACCGGTTCCGGTTTTTTTGGTCGAACCGGTTTTTTTTGCCCATATCTAAGTTGAACGGGTCAGATTCGAGTTACATGATTTTATATGAGTTCATGTTAGAATTTAATTTTTTTGACACGAATAAAAATATGAAAAATATGAGTAGTTTGATATTCAAACCTGCCAACCCTATCACATATTTCTAACTTGGTTGTCAATTCCTAAGGATAACCCCCGAGATTTTTAGTGTTATCCGCAATAAAATAACCGAATGATTATTGTTTCCGTGTTATATTTGGTTGATGTATAAGAACAAACCAGATCATTATTATGTGATTTGACAAACAAATATATAGTCGTAACTAAAAGATATTATTAAGGAGCGCACATAATAATATTGCACATATTTATTTTTTAATTAACATTCGGACTAATAAGAGATGGTGAATGTGAGTGCTGGACACATACAAATCATTCTAAATGTTTGCAATTTATTGTCACTACTTTCCCTAATCTTTAGAAGTTTTTCTTGAAATTTATAGAGTTCAGGGATTTTATTTGAGGGTTAAAGCTAGTGGGTTCATATTATTCAAAGGATACTATTAGTGACTATTGCGTTAAGTAGATACAACCATGACAAACAAATAGAAACAGAATAAACACATCATATTCACATAATCAGACTATGTAAACAAAAATCACTGGTTAAAATAAAATCATACAAACAACTCTCAAACATCCTATATAACATTATCACATATCACAGATGCTATTCATAATTAATTCTACAATCATTACCAGTTAATAAAACATCAATAAATCAAGTCAGTGAATCGTTTTACTCCGGTTTAAAGCTATAAGGTATTATACTTTAGATAAAATAATATTATTTAGATTATATTTTAGCTAGCAATAATCTTATGGATAATTCGTTATCCCTTTCTATGCGTTGGTTTTATTCACACGCTTTTCATGTCCAATGCTAACCGTTTGATTCAACCCTTACTAGTTAGCATATCTCGAGCATTTCATCAAGCTCGTGCCAACTCTCAGTGCTACCTAATACCTTCTTAATTATATGGTGCACTAGAATTCTATTGGATTAAATGTCTTTAATACAACTTAATATAAACCGTATTAAGTATTCTGAACAAAAGTTTTATTTACGTTATTAATGCCAATTAATTTACTTGTGGTATTATCTCATCTGTCAAGCCATTTAAACCCTGTAATAAAAGCTACATGTCAATCAAAACAAATTTATGCAAATGAATGAATGGGAAGTCATTAATCTATCTACTTTAACACCATATTATACACACATCTATACACACACATATTCCATAAAAATGAAAGTCATAAAAGTCATTAAAACATTTAATGTATGCTTTATTTATTTATTTATTTTAACGACAGATTAATATTTAACTGTTAGTATCATCAATTTGTTAATATTTGTCTATACATTGGTTAATGTATGCTTTCTAATTCTATGAATATCATAACATCTATTAAAATGACAATACATAGACTCACAAAGTACTCTCGGAGTATTTACCATTCATCCCCCATTCTCATTCTTATAAATACACTAAAAACCTCTATTTTTTCTTTTATTTTTAATTAAATAATATTTTTTTATACTTTTATAATTATCTTTTTTCTCTCATCCACTTACAACCATTTTAAAAATATTAAAAAATTTATGAGGGTTGTATCTATTTGGAAAATCACAGTACAACCCCCATATTTCTCATTCACTCACAACCACTTACAAACATTCTTTATAATATAGGCACTTATTCATATAAAAATAAAGAACAAACTATGAATGCTCTCAGACCCTCTTTTTTTCACAAATTTGCTTGGCTACTCTATTTGAACTACTCCTAAATCTAAATTAGAGTTCAATTCGAGTTTGATTCGTTGAACTTAGTAAGATTGACTTTCTAAACATATATTTTACTTCTTTGAAAATGATTTTTTGGTTATGACATAAGTAAAAAGTAAAAAGTTTTAACATGTTACCTTGTTTGCTTGTCAAATCTTAAAAAACAATAACCGGATTGATTGGATTATCTGATAGTTCTGTTTGATTTGTTTTACTTCAAACTAGTGGATCAATTCACTTAGTTTGACATTGTGGATGTTTGTAACTAGAATCGAACCTAAAAAATCAAATATATAAAAATTTAAACCGAACCATTGATTTTTCACGTTCCTCTATGTTTTTATGTCTTTTAACATTTCTGGTTTTACGGTTTATTTGCTCAATCTAGTGAACGAGGATGATAGAGTGATAGATACATGTTTATATACGTGGAAAAGAATGTAATGCACGTATTCTAATATCATTTTGTAACTATAATTTTATACTTTTATGTATGAAGCCACAGAGGCTCCATTTATCCTATGACGAGACAAATATTCTATTCATAAAATTTTCTTCTAGTTAACCTCTCAAATTGTTGTTGATATACTAGGTGAAGTGGTGGCTATAATCCTTTTATTATGACTCATTTCAGTTAAAATTATTTAATTGTATTGGTTCCACCACTATACACTTAGAATACGAATGATTGGAAAGTATAAGTCAATACTCGTTTATCAACAAAAATATTCATAAAGAGTAAGTTATATAGAAATTTCAATCATATAAATAATAACAAACGAATAAGATATATGATAGAAAGCATAACTTTTGTATAAGTGCTCACATTTTGGAGAATTTTGCTTTTGTGATCATAGAGAATAGAGTTCTTTTAACCTTTTTATATTCTTCTATTCCTTAGAAAGCAATTTTATATGTTATGAAAACAAGCCTAACATACAAGTTAGCACACACATTTATTAAAAGGTTTACGTGCTATTTAAATATGCTTGATGAAACAAGCTTTTGTTTTTTAACGACTAGGGAATGATGGCGAAAGGCTATTCACGCCTGCCGACATAGAAACGCAGGTGACCCGGCCCCCATCATTATAGAAGAAACCCAATACCCAAAGACCCACTATAGTAAAACTACTGAACTACTCGAAACATATTACACCAGATTAGACTGAACTTATACCATTCATTTTAGAAAATCATAAGTGCCCTCTCCCAAATCAATTTATGTAGGGTTCATTGAAAAAAATAATAAAATAAACTAAATACATATTATTAAAAAATCAATCTTCCAATATATAATAATAGTAATAAATAACTAAATGACAAATAAGTAGTGGTGATCTTTCTTGTACCCCTCGAGTCCTTAACAACAAACTTGTGGAATGGAAGAATGATATTGTTACTAAGAGGATAAGTACAATATCATGTTCATATCATTTAGCAATCAAATATAAAATGCTTTAAACTCATGTTTTTTTTTTTTTGATCCAGATCCATCAATAAATTATTGACACGTGTCTAATTAAATATAATATGAGCATTGTGATGGCTTGTTTTGCATTTACTTACTTTTGCTTAATGACAAAAAAACCCTCCTATTTTATCATTGACAACAAACTTCCCATTGTTATCTCCTGTTTTCCATATCAAAAGATGCAACACAATTAACTTATGTTACCAATATCAACATGGTTAATGTGCTAATGATGAAGTCCTATTCACTCTAGATAATCAAATAAAGGAGCAAATTACTTTATTCAATCTCATAGCTACTAGTCTACCATAGTATATGTCTTAAATCATACTCTTATTTAATTGACCGAACAAATTAGTTTATGATAGGTTGGTACCCTCAACGATCATACACTAATAGGTTTACACTATACTTTCCTTGTCCTAAAATAATTAATAACTTGACAAAACAAACAGGTTAAAACAATAACTTTGAGACAACTTTTATTATAGATATCGTTACATCGCTTAAAATTACAATCTACAATATTATTTCTTAGCATGGATGCTTATTTATGGACAAATTAAAATAGTGAAACGAACCATAATTTTAATCGACGCAATCATTCCTATCGTGGCCATGAATCTAATTGCTTAAATGATAGGGGAGGGTTTTGCTACTTGAAGAAAGGCATGGGCAAACAATGAAAAGTAAGATGACATTATTTAAAAACTTTGCATTTCATTAGGTACTTGTGCTAATAAAGCTACAAATCTAGTTGTCCCTTTTCTTTTTCGTGAAGATACAATCATGGTTTCTTGGTGCTTTTGTGTCTTGGTAGATTGGTTTCTCTCCTTTTTTTTTTCTTTCCCTTTTATTTAACTAAATGAACGTTACAATGTCAAAAGACAAACTTATCCTCTTTAACTATATATCCTTAAAGATGATGAAATCTGGTTAATCGTAAGAACCTTTTATGAAATATTCATAATACATTGTTAAAACATTTATGAGAGTTGGATTTGAATTCATAACATGAGTTAGAAGAACTAAAGTGCTAAACACAAATCGTTTTTTCATGTAATTGTGTGATTTGTCATGAATATAAATCATTTTTGTTGACTCCTAATCTACTCTTAATATTTTTCATGTAATCCAAACTGCAAATTGCACAATTTCAACCCTTACGTCATGGGTATGATGTAACTGGCTCTTCACTTTATGTATACATCACATCATACAATTTATCATTTTTTCACTTGATCTCACTCAATAACTAATTTAACCTAACTTACCTTCACCTCATCTATCTTTTTTTTTTCTTTGCTTTAAATTTATCCACTTTATCCCTCTCACCCTTTTAAACCCCTCTCTTCCAGCTCATTAACACTTGACCCCCTCTTTTACTCTCTTTACCGCCCACATTAGGGCGGTGTTTGACGCCCTTCACGGCCACATACACACCAACGCCCTAGACTTTGCACAATATATCGTTCATCCGTTTCAGATAAGATGAATACATACATCATTTTACAATCATGATTTCATTATATCACATTAAATAGTTAAAACAAAAAAATGAAAGTTTTTGAGTTTAGGATAGTGTAGTATACCAGAAAGGCTATTTCATCACAAGCAAATGACCAAAATACCCTCATTTTGCTGTGAACAAGAAGCCGGCCTTATGGACCATTTGGTCACATGAAAAAACACACGAGCCTCAGTCAACCATAAACACCCACAAAGTCTTACCCATATATAACAACACACAACACACGTAATCACACACACACACACACATAATACACTATGAGACATCAAGAAAGAAGTTTATACTTTCATGGATCAAGATTACAAGAAGCCACCGGAAAAATAACTCGAATTGGCCGGAGAATCCTCCGGCTAGAACTCCGGTGGAGTGTTTTGTTGCAAAAGATTTCAGTTTGTCGAGAAATCTTGAGGTTTATATGGGAGATTTCTTGTATGTTCTATCGGAAAACCAGTACGGTACCGGAGATTGTCGCGCCGATCATCTTCTCCGGCGGAAGAAAGGGATTCCGGCGATGATCTTGAGGACCCCACCGTCGCCGGCGCCGGCGCCGGCGCCGGTGATGGGTATGATACAGATTCAGATTTGGTTGCTCTCAAGATTAGTTTATTGGGTGATTGCCAAATTGGAAAAACAAGTTTCATGGTGAGTTTATTTTTATTTTTTCATTTAATTTGTAACTTTTATTTATTTATTTATTTTTCTTTTTTCTTTAAAAGATTTTAGTATGAACAAGAATTAAAGAAATGTTTTGGTTGGATACTTTTATATACTTGATCTTACCATAGGTTGACGGAGTTTCCGATTATAATAAATCTTTTTTTTTGTTTTTGGTATTTTTCAAGAGTATAATTAATAAACTAGAAATTAATTTTGGGGATTATGGGTGTTGTATATCTGGTCTTGTTTTATTATGGGGTGGTTGTAATTTGTAGTTTTGAGGAAAAATAGTCTTGTAAAATGAGTTAGGATTATTATAGAATTATTTTTTATTTTTAGAACCACATAACCATTTATTTATATAAGTGTAAATTAAGTTTGGTGATACTTAATTTATTTTACATATGTGTATATTAGACATGAACAATAAACTATATAAAACAACTAAATATCATCAGCTTTAACTTACATTTATGTAAATTAATGATTCGTAATTTATATTTATGTAATTCTTTTGGTTCTGAAAATAAAAAATGGTTTTGTAATATATATATATACTTTCAAGATTAAAAGTTAAGTAAACTTGAAAGTGCTTTAGGGATTTGGAGAGCTAATCTGACTTCTATCTCTTCTCAGTTCTCTTTTTTTTGATCAATCGCCTGAACCTGCCTTTCCTTATGGGTATTGTATGTTTGGATATACTGTGTTATGGGGTTGTGACATTTTTACACTTGAGGAAAAATAATTTTATAATGTGTATATATTTTTTTTGGATTTTTCAAGCTTAAATATAAAAAGTAGAAATTATTTTTATGGATTAACTGCCAACTTGTTTATTCTGATCATATTGTGGCGTTGATGATATTAATAGTTTTGAGGAAAAATAAGCTTTAAAAATGCATTTTTTTAATATTTCAAGATTGAATATAAAAAAATTAGAAATTATTTTTATGGATAACGGGTATTGTACACAGTACACTTGCATTTATTTTAGTATGGGGTTGATAAAATTTATAATTTTGAGGCAAATAAATATTTAAACTTTCTTGTTACTTTTGATACTTTCAAGATTAAATACGTCGGGGATGAACAAGAAAACAGTAGCTTGGAGATGGCTGGTTTAAATCTAATGGACAAAACGTTGTCGTTTGGTGGAGCAAGAATTGCTTTTCGTATATGGGACGTTGGAGGTAATTTACTAATTTATATTTACATTCTTGTTATTTCATTTTTTTTCAACTTTCTTGAATTTTTTTTTAAAGATTAGTATATTTCATATCTAATCCAATTAAAAAATTAAATAAATGCAGGTGATAGAAGGTCGAACGAACAACTTCCGATAGCTTGCAAAGACGCCGTGGCAATCTTGTTTATGTTCGATCTAACTAGTAGATGCACCCTCAACAAGTAAATATATCTTTTTTAAAGTTATTATTATATTTTTCATTATTAAAATAAGTAAGTTTTTAACAAAATATATTTGTGCTTATTCTTGAATTTTCAGTGTGCTGGAATGGTATATGCAAGCAAGAAAATGGAATAAGGTATGAAAGAAGAATTCATTAATTGTTTCATTTATTTTATTAGTATTTTTAAGTTATATAAACAAACAAAAAGAAATTTTTGGGTAGAGGAATAACTTCACACATCTTGGGTAGTTGATCATCATCTTTACAAGTTAGGTTGTCAGGTCAGGTGCATAGACTTGTCACTGTTTTTTTCCTCTTTATTAAATCAGCTTTTGTGAAATTTTATTATTAAAATATATAAAGTTCTGTGAATATTTATTGTCATTATATTTATAGGTGAGTTTTTGCCTTTTTGGGTGTGACAAACTAATATTTTTGAATGTACAAACTTTACAATGTTAACATTTCTTTTAATTATATAACTATTTTTAATTAGGTATCTTTTATCACACGTGTATATTTGCTAAAAGCGAGTAATGTTTGTATTTCTTATATCATTTATATGGAAAAGTGAAATTTGTTCGCGTATTTGATAAGTATATAGGTAAATTTTGTTTGGCATAAATATTGTACTATATGCATATAGAAAGAATACTTATTTTCATAATTTTCTAAAATGATGACTGATATAATATTAAATTTTTGCATGCAGACTGCAATTCCTATATTGATAGGGACCAAGTTTGATGATTTTGTAAGGCTCCCACCAGATCTACAATGGACCATTGTGATTCAGGTAATGAAGATAATACACACACATATAATATATATAAATTTGGTTTTTATTACAGTTGTAAGAATATGCTCTAGTTATGAGGAATAATAAATAGTTTATTTAAATATGATTTAAAGATAAACATAGACAATAATTTAGTATAGGATACAGATGGATATCTAGAAGAGCAGTGGGTAAATCTTGACAAAAAGGAATAGTTAAATAATATCTAAAATATTAGCAATATTCTTGTAATATTCTTCTAATTTTATTTACAAGTTTCATGCACATAAGAACAAGCTTGAAGACTTTAGTTTGATTTACATACCAAGCATTTTTAATATTCCATGGTAGTTAGATTGTTTTCTCTCTCTTCAATTATTATGAAAAAAAAAATATTCCACATAAGCATGTTGTTGATGATGTGGCAGGCCCGAACATATGCGAAGGTTATGAAAGCGACATTGTTTTTCTCAAGCGCGACACACAATATTAACGTGAATAAAATCTTCAAATTCATTATGGCGCGACTCTTCAACTTACCGTGGTCTCTTCAACCTAACCTAAACTTAGGTGAACCCATCATCGACCTTTATTAGAAACCTCGGTGTCTTTTACATGTATATAAGCGACACATTGAACACGAATGGAGCTAGAATAGATGACCCTGATTCAATCCTACCTAGCCTGACCTTACGTGAATCTAACTCGCATACAAGTTGCATAGAAAAGGGCTAACTCTTGTTAATGGATTTTTCTTTTTGTTCTTATCGTTCATACCGTTATGGAAATACCATTTCTTCTTGTTGTTTATTCATATGTGTATATATGCTTATTCTTTTTTAATTTTTATTTTTACAAGATGGGAAGACAACATGCATATCATCAAAGTTCAAGCGTCATGGACGCTGTACTATCTTTAAAACAAATATAAAACTTAACATTTTAAATTGTAAATATTGTAATATTTGAATATGTATGGGTTAAATATCTAGATTGGGCTTAGTGCCATCAATCACTCATTAACGTCTCGTTCCTCATATATATATATATATATATATATATATATATATATATATATGTGAGCGGATACCTTATATTATGTGATGGTTGTGAGTGAAAGAGTTGAAAAATTTACGTGGATTGTAATGTGTTTCTCTAAATATGAGGAAACACGGTACTAAGCTCATAATTTTTTTAATATTTTCGAAAGTGGTTTTGAGTCATTGAGTGGATGAGAGATAAAATGTAATGATAAATGTATGAAAAAAATTATTTAATTGAAAATGAGGGAGAAAAAATAATGATATTTAATGTAATTATACGGATGTGGATGAGAGATGAATTGTGAATACTTTAAGAGCATTCACAGTGGGTTCCTCATCTTTATTTATATAAGTAAACTAAAAATCACTACATTTTATCTCTTCTTTTCAATTGAATAATACTTTTTATACTTTTATCATTACTTTTTTCTCTCTCCTTTACTCACAACTACTTTCAAAAATATTAAAAAATTTATAAGGATTGAACAGTTATTCTTATATATACCAATCAACAAAAGCTTTTTCTCTCTCATTCACTCACAACCACTCAAAACCATTTCATATAATATATTAAACACACTAATATATTTTTAAAGATTTCACTGTGAATGCTATAACCAGATTAATAAATAAGGCCACAAGCCCAAAACCAAATTTTATTACAAATTTTATTTTAGAGTTAAGTTCCATTTTACATATTGAGATTTGTTGAAAATAATAATTTTTTTTTCAAAATATTAAAAAATCAATAAAGTTGTTTTAATTTCAATTCAAAAATTTCATCAACTTTATAAAAAATAACTAAAACTTTTGAAGTGAAATTGAAATAATATACGAAACTTCTAGAGATAAATTGATGCTTTTTAATCTTTTAAAGTAAAATAGTTATTTTAGTCAAACTTTCGGGATAGTTATTTTAGTCAAAGTTTAGGGAGCAAAATTGAAATCAACTATTTTTTATTTATTTTTAGCTATCAACACCCGTTAACATAGACTTGATTTACTTTTAAATTAACACGCCGGCATTTGAGATGATTTCAACTCACAATCTTTGGTTGGAGAGTCATGATGTACATCACGTTCCTACAATATATTCCGTCAACAATCAAATTTTCTTCACACATTGTATGAAGGCTAAGCAGAATTTGTCATTAACTTATTGAAAACTTAATTTGCCCATGTTTATTAAAAAGAAAACCAAAACTCACTACATTGCCACTCACAACCCTGGGGCAAAAAAAGTCCAATCCATCCTACAACATCTAAGTAGTCAACACATCCATTCTTATTATCTACAAGCTGCTACTTCACCTTCTTGTTCTGCAATCATGGATGTAAATACATCGATATCAACGCTGCAACTTCAGGAATCTTGAACCTTTGTTTGTCGTTCATCAATCATCACTGCTTCGCCTGTTTCAAGTTAAACGAAAGCCGACTTAGAAAAACAGTACAGAAGCAGTGAAAAGAAATATCACGAAGACATAAAAGATAACATGTAAAATGTCAAAGTTCAGATTTTTTTGCATCCATAAAACTCCTATTTAATTTCTTAGAAAGATCAAGATTATTATTCAAACTATTACTTTTGTAATTGCGCTCTCAAGTATTTATAATAATTTTATAATTTTAGCAAAAAGGGTTTCGGGTCAACTAATCTAACTTGCTAGTTTAACCCCAATATGACCCGTTACCTAACCCACCCACTTATCACCTCTATAATGTGACTTCATCACCAAGTTTTAACCAAAAAGCTACTTTTATAGTTAGAATGCAACTGAAAGGCTATGGGACGAAGGAGTATTGACTTTTCTTGTTAGTACCAACTACCAAGTTTAATTTTTCTGGTCAAACACATAACTTGTTTAAAAAAACATGGTCAAACACCGAACCGATTTAAACTAATCACTAAGAGATGCATACATATACTTAGACAAACAGACCAAGAAACTCTCAACCTTATCACATTGTAGTGGTGCAGAATTATTATCAAGATTTCTTTAAGTTTCATACCTGATATAAATTATCACTTCTTCAGATATAAAGTTTGACTACAAACACCAAAAGCATCTCAAAAAACATATTTTTTTCCACTGTTTTGGGTATTTCAAGGTGCATAGACGAAATCGATCTATAAATACATACTTCATTTACGAAAACCAAGAAAAACAAAAGGATTTCAAATGCCAGAAGGGTTTGTTTTAAGGTATGATTATTTATTTTGTAAAAGTAAGAACTTTGAATCCATCAAGAATAATCGATTTACAATAAGTCATCTCAAACTGCTCACTGAAAACAGCTTATTTCACCCGAAAAAAAAAACAGGTAAGCAACAAACACTTTTCTTCATCCAAATACTAGTATGTGCGTATATGCTTTTGAAAACTTAATAAACAGATAAGCTGTTTAATTATATGATGTTTTATGGGTCCTAACAAACAATTGATACAAAATTTCACTAAAAAACACACATCTATGCTTTAAATATATCCCAGACTCGTCAAAATATAACACTATAGTGGTCTACAAGAATGATTATCAAGAATTAGTTCTACCATTACTCATTTATCCCAATTTTGGTTTTCTTCTAAAAGTTAATAAAATTGC
>JACCIY010001441.1:0-40000 GCA_025506505.1 Flaveria sonorensis
AGGAGAAGATCATAAACTTCATACAGATTGGTTCTCAACCAAAGCTTTGAATATCTTGAATCATTCAAGTGCTCATTCTTGGTTTTTAACATGAATGGCCACATAAACCTGTTTTGATCATCAACAAGCAGCAAATATACCTATTTCCAGCTTCGGTGACGGGTGTTATTGGCCCACATGTTGCGTAAACCTGTTCCAGTGGCATGTTTGCGTAAACCTGTTCCAGTGGTCTTGCAGCTCTAAAAGTGGTATGGTCAGGGAAACTTTGTCGCGTATGCTTCCCTGCTAAACATGCTTTGCAATGTTGTGAAGGGTCGTCAATTGCCGATACTCCATAAACTAGTTCACTCGCCCTAAGTGCATGAATCTTGGTTATTAAGCAAACCGGTGACCCGATTTTTAGGTTGGTTTTATACAAGCGATTAGGAGATCTGTGAGTCTTCATTAGCAAAGTCCTATCCGGTTCAAACATTGAAAAATTTCTTGTTTAATTGTTAATTCGCACCCTCCTTCGGCTTGCCCGATGCTGAAGATATTGCTCCTTAAATATGAGATGTAAAGAATATCAGTCAATAACCTTTGTGCCCCATTCTTACATTCGAGAAGAATAGAACCCCTTCCTTCGATTTCAACACTTGAGTGTCTTTGAATCTGACTTTGCCCCTATATTGTATGAATTGTTGAGAATAAACTTCTATTGCCCGTCATATGGTTTGTTACCCCGGTATCTAAATACCCATGTATTGCCCATTATCACGTGACCCGTCTTTAGCCGGAAATACCTTTTCTTCATTCACATAGATTAGTTCCTTCTTGATTTGATCGGCTACAACCATTAACAACGCAGCTTGTCAGCATTTGCATGTGTTGTTCAATCGTGGTGGCTTGTGGTAGATGGGCCTTCTCATCATTCCTTCTAGTTGGACAGTCGGCTGAAAAATGTCCAAACGCATCACACTTGAAACACTGTAGTCTAAACTGATCTTTCTTTGAGTTCTCTAAACTTTGTTTTCCATTTTGAGAGTTTGAACACGATTTGAACCCTTCCACGACAACCTGATCACCCACGTCCTCGGCCTCTTCCACGGGTCTCTTGGCCATTCCCTCGGCCTCGGCAAAGCCCTTTCCTGCTTTTGTTTGGATTCCCATTCATTGTAGGATAATAGAAGTTGGTCACGCCTTAGTTATTGGTCTTGATATTAGTTCTTTCTACACCCCCCCCCCCCCCCCAATCTTACACTAAGCATCTCTATAAATTGCAGCGGTCTAGATTGATACTTAGTTGTTGGATCAGCCCCAATAATACACACAAAGAAGGTTTATTTGCTTCATAAATCTCTCATTTCATTCATAATAAACTTTACATAAATAGTTAAAAAGAAAACTACTACTTGCAGTCCACTACGTTCAAATTTACCCACTACTTTGACTCAACCAACCGACTACTTTTGACCCATTAAACCAAATCAAAGACATCAGTTTTCTAATCCATAACCCATACTTTACCCTAAATCAAGATTAACCTAACATTAGTAAATAGTATATACACTTGTTTTTACCTGTAAGAAAGCTTTGTTTTTGATTTGCAGATGGTGTCAATAATAGAGTATTATTGGTTGTCATGGCACAAAAGAGTAGAGAACCATCCAATCAACCTTACCCATTGTTTTTTGGCTTTACCTTTCCTAGTTGTTATACAAGGGATAACTAATAATCTAGACATTTAGACATTTGACTAAACAAATTTACCAATCTAACCATTGATTTTTTAACTTATCAATATAACTAGTGTTTTGCCCTCACGCGCGTTGCGCATGGGAACAGAGTCTAGAAGAAATAATATAAAATAAAAATCACGTTGTCATCATCACAACAGCAAACCATTTATCGGAACATAAATCTTGGAAGACAATAATCTCAGATGGCTATGTACAACCAGCCACAGATCCGGTTTGTGGTTGCATGCCAAAAATGGCTGCCAAGCCCGAGCAATGGAAACAGAGGGACGGTGAATAGTCTCAGACAAACACATTTTTGTTATCATCGACATTGAACATTCCATTACGTTTGCGACACATCATCCTACACCCCAATTAGGACTCACACCACGCCCCAACAGTAAAGAAACAGTTAGATAAAGGCTCAGAATGGAAGCCAGCTTAAGGCTGCACGCTAGAAATGGCTGACAACCCAACAACCGATGCCCGTTTTCAAATATCATCACAGTCGAAGAAACAACAAACCCCCATCAACATCCTACATCTTCGATGAACACAGCTCATCATCATCGACATCAATTATTATAAAGATAAATATTAGTTTCACCAAACATTATTGGCAAAGCAGATTATGATGAAAAGGTTCATCATCGACATGAAGAAACAACCATAACAGATCCTTCAATAGTCAAACCACAATAAACAAGACAAATATGAAAATCTTAAAATGGTATTAGAGAAAAAGAAAGGCGGAGAAGCATAGTAAATCTCATCATCGACCTTGATAGTAAAAAAACCATAAAGAAAGTAGATCTTAAAACCCTAAAAGGGTATCAAAGAAACAAAGGGGAAACGAAGTGCCATTAATGGTCAAAAAGCCATCATCGACATTGCCACCGTCACAACGCGACTCAAAACCCAGTTCGAACGGCACTGAACCCGTCATGAAGGTAAAACACCATCGAAAATAGCCTGAAAAGGGCCAACTGTAAGGCCCCAATTCGGGAAACCCTACAGTTGGTCATTCATAGCATCATTCATGTTAAAACACATTAAGATTCATTAAAATAAGAAAACGTTGCAGCGGAATAATTTAACAAAAATCATTGCATGCATTAAAAATTACTTTTGCCAATAAATACATCGTTTTACAAGTTACAAAAAAACATCTAGTTGTATTTCAAAACAAAAATAACTTTTTAGCATGACATGGATGCTAGCCTTTATTTGTCTGGTAGCTTCAACCTCATGCCATCCCAGCAACAGCAACATCATTACCTGCTAATTGATATGCATATAAAAAGTTAGCGTTACTGAGTGAGTTTTAGTTTTGATAATATAGAAATATATATTTTGTATGCTTCACTTGGTGATCGTCCATCATTATACATAATCATCCATTAAGACATTCATTATCTTTCTTTCTTTCATTATCTTTCTCTTTTATTAACTAGGATTGCACAAAGCAGGAGCCTACATTGTTGGTTGGCAACTAATGCCGAACCCCTGCCAGCAAACGTTTATCATGGTAGCTAACCCTTGGTAGTTGACCCAACCTGCTAGGCACGAAGCCTGCTCATGAATACGGGTCCCATTAATCTATTGGTCAAACCCCAGGATTAGACCCCAGATGTGCACTCTTTGGGCTGAAACAGCCACACATCAGTTGAGCACACGACCTATAGGGTCGTGAACCTCCATTGGTTTTGCTTGCAAGAATTTCAATTTATCATAAGGGCCCGGGGTAACATTCACTAAGTTCTACTGTATTTTTTTTATACTTTGTGTCCACTTGGTTATGAATAATACTTTAAAATATTCATTGCATTATAATCACATAACATGAAATAGTAAATATTCATAATAGCAGCACATAAAAAAAGACTCAAACATTAGAAACATTAAACAATCATAATGTTTCCTTATACATAAGTACTTATCAATTAAATTCTATTCCCAAAATTTCAAATACTCAAGTGTCCACAACGCATGAATAGAGTATATAGCTAAAGAATCCACAACGGACAGCTAAAGTCTACAACGGACGACCAAAGTCCACAGCGGACGGGTAAAACACTAAGTGCGTTCACAGCGGATGACTTAAGAAATATGAGTGTCCACAGCGGACAACCAAGTCCACAGCCGACAGTCTAGAGTACCTAAAAGGTACACAACGGACGTCTTAAGCACTGAAGTGTCTACAACGGACGTGCATAATACCTTAAGTGTCCACAGCGGACGGTCTAGATCATAAGTGTCCGCAGCGGAGTCCTAGTATCCACAGCGGACGGCATGTAGAATCCTCCAAGTGTCCACAGCTGACATTGTAAGCCCACAACAATCCAATTTATGCTGTTTCTAGTCTCATACATCATTTTAGCATAACAATGAAAAACATAGTTTATGGAATAACATCATTTTTCAGTACGCATATCAGCCCCAACAAGTAGAAAATCAGTAAAAGAGGGATCTAGAACTCACCTTAACAATTTTCGAGCTAAACACCACAAACCCGAGAGCAACCTGGAGTTCTAGCACCTAAATGTACGAAAACAAGCAACCAAACACATAGAAACACATAACAATCGGTCCAGAAGCTTAAACTCAACTGAAACCGAGAAGAAACACCTTAAACATCTTACATTCTTAAGATTTCTTTCACTTTCTCTCACTAAAATCGGATGAGAGTTTTTTTTTCTCACTCTAGCCGAAAATATGCATGAAAGGGTATGGGCAGCCATATCACCTTTTTGAACCATTATAGGTTGGTTTGCCCCTTGTACACTTTTAACTCTTGCTTTTTGAAATAATATTCCTTTGTTCCCTTACTTTTTTTTCTTTCCTTTGTTCTGAAATTTTCAAGTGTTACACCAACTACGACGGCCACTTGCCCTAAAACCGACGACGGAAGCAACCGCTAACCACCTCTGGCCACCCATTCTCCTGGTACGAAGCATGCATAGCAAATAGTCAGTTGTACCACCGAAAAAAGCGCCGGCCTAGGCGGAGACCGCCGAAAATGAAGGAAAGATGGGGGTTAAAGGCCGTAGGTGGCCAATGTATGTGGCAAATGGGAGAACAATCCGTGTATAAAGAGAGAAAAACCAATGCATTAACAACTTGTATAATAAGCATAAAAGCAGTAACAAAAAAATAACTGTTTATTTCTGTCAATTAATATAAAGGTAAATTTTGACCATCTTTAAAGTGGGACCCACTACCTTCATTTCTCGCCAACTTGGCTAGGAAATGAGCATAATTTTCGCCAATGTAGATCAAAAGTGGTCCCCACCATCTTTACACTACATAGACACCCTTACGCTTTCAAACATATTTCTATAATTTCTATAACTTTCATTCAACACGTTTTAAGTTTTGACTTGTGATTTCATTTAAAACTATTAAAATCTGATATTTCATTTGAAAACTATTAAAACCATATATTAAACACCTTGGTTTGCATTGCGTACAATACTTTCCAACATTGTGTGTGCATAATTGAAGAAGAAAGTTTTCTATTGAAATTTGTATCAAAGGAGTTCTCTATGGTATTAGGCTATGTGCATGATCATATAGTCGGAGATGGTGTTTACATCTTATATAGTTATTAGGCATAATGGAAAATGGATACATAATCGTTTTGTGTTATTATTTAACGTGTCATTGATAGGATCACGTCTAAAATTTGTGTCCCAAGATAACCTACGATATAGAGATAACTTGTTAAAAGTAGTTTGACCTTACTCTAACGATTAAGTTGGTAATATATCAGTAACTACATATGGGTATATATTATCTATGAAGATTTAAAAATAATCATATACTTTTATTATAAAAAGAAAATTTTTATTTAAGCGACATGATTCATAAAGATCTTAAAGTACTCAGATGAAGATCTGAAGAAGATGGATGTAGATTCAAAAGCTCCATGGCTGATTAGAATGAGCATACCAAACAACATCATTCACGGCTTTAAGAAGTTCAAAACTGCACTAAAGTTGTGGAAAGCACTTAACGCTAGATTTGAAGAAACGAAGACATGAAGGAGAACAAAATAGATGTCTTGAATCAGAAGTTTAAAAACTTAGGGGAGAAACCATAACCATCACATATCTTAGATATGTCGAACTGGAGTGAAGATGAAGAATAGTGATGTTCTCATAAAGTTCTTAAGATCCCTATTTAAGACATGGACAGTTTACACTGTGTCATGAGAAGAACTGAGAACCTAAAGACAACGACTCTTAATGAGTTATATTCAAGAAATTCAAAACTGCACAAAAGTTGTGTAAAGCACTCAATGCCAGATTTGAAGAAACCGAAGATATGAAGGAGAACAAAATAGATGTCTTGAACCAGAAGTTTAAAAACTTAGGGGAGAAACCATAACTATCACATATCTTAGATATGTCGAACTGGAGTGAAGATGAAGAATAGTGATGTTCTCATAAAGTTCTTAAGATCCCTATTTAAGACATGGATAGTTTACACTGTGTCCATCAGAAGAACTGAAAACCTAAAGACAATGACTCTTACAGGAGTTATATGACATCTTGAGTGCCTATCAGATGGAAATGGATGCAAATAAAAAATCAATTGGCAGATCTTCAAACCTCTCAAAGTAATCAGCTCTTATGGCACCTATTCATTAACCTTTTCACTCACACTCCCAAGCCTACCAAATTACTATGATTAATCATCAAGCACTAATGATCACCTACCCTGAGTTTTCAACTATTGAATCCCAGGCATCGCCATCTTTCAGCAGATGAAATCAGCAGACCTTATCATACTTTTCGCCAACCTACTCTTCAAACTCAGCCTTTGTCATAATCTTGAGAAGAATGCATTCATCCACATAATCTTAAGAAGATGGATATTAACTACTAAATAGCCACGATCTCCTTCAAAGTTAAGCAGTTTTTGCAGAGAACTAGAAGAAAGTTCCTAAGACAGAGAACATCAGGTTTTGGATTTGACAAGCGCAAAGTAAAATGTTTCAACTGCAACTAGACCGGATATTTTGCCAAAGAATGCAAAACACCTAAGTCAAATCGATCTCCCCCAAATTAATCAAGCTTCAAACAAACCTCAAACTATCAAAGCCTCTCTACTTCTACCACCAAAAACATACAACAGCTGTAGACTCAGGAAAAGAGGCCGTTTCGACTGGTCGCATGCCCAAAACAGGGACTTCTAGCTCAAGTTATGACCATTTTAATAAAGACCCCTTTGTATAAGCGATTTTTGGCCTCCAAAAAAAGAAGAAAGCTTGCTCCTTCACATTTGGGCCAACACCACATCGTCTTCCGTAATGATGATCTTGGTGAGAGTTTGTATGCTTTTATACCCTTAACTTTGGTTCTTCAAAAGCAGAGTTTCCCTATGTTTTTGAGACTTGAGAAGTTAGAATACTACAAGTTAAACTACTATTAAAATCACTTAGCTCTCTTAGTACAACTTACAAAGAAAGAACCCCAAGCAGTGGTACTACCACTTGGGAAGTAAAACTAATCTTATCTTATTATTTACGAAAAAAATGGTACTAACCTAATGCTAACAATGTTCTTAAATTCTTTGCTTTTTTAAATGTCTCAAACTTTTGGTAACCTGTATAATTTCACGAAAAAAGTGACAAGTGATGTTCTTATGCCAATGCTTCATTCTTTATTTCCATATGCTTGCAAACCCTAAGTGAGCTAAGTTTCTTCATTCCATGCAATCAGTTTTTAAGGTTTAGGAACAATAATGTTAAATTTTCAAAACGGATTAGAAACAAGTTCCTATTACAAGTACATAAAAAAATAAATTTTCAGATTATATAAGAGAAGGTATAGAATCTCTAAACCTTTTACATGTGTGCAAAGTTCCTATTGCAAGCTGTTTAAATGCCTTTAAAGATTTGAAAACTAATATCTTATTAGACAAGTATAAATGGTTTGAAAACTAATCATATCTTATTAGATAAGTAAAAATGGTACTAACCTAGTGCTAACAATGTTCTTAAAGTCTTCAATTTTTAAATGCCTCAAACTTTTGGTAACCTATGTAATTCCACATAATAAATGACATATGATGTTATTTTGCCAATGCTTCATTCTCCATTTCCATATGCTAGCAAACCTTAAGTGAGCTATATTTCTACATGAAAATCTCATGCAATCAAACATTATAGGGTTTAGGAACAATAAAATTAAATTTCAAAAGAAATTAGAAGTAAGTTCCTATTCCAAGTACATAATAAAGTAAAAATTTCCAGATTAAGGGAAGGTATAAATTTTCAAACCTTTTACATGTGTGCAAAGCTCTCTAGGCCATGCAAAAAATAGAAGTTGCTATTCAAAATATAAAGAAATTCATATTATATCAGGGAAGGTATATAGAATTTCAAACCTTTAACATGCTTGCAAGCTCTTTGCCCCCTTACTCCAACGCCTACTTTAGGAGTAATATGTTGAATACTGCAAAAAGAAAACAAGTCTCTCGGGTGACAACCAAGAGTTAACTCGATATATAGTAGGGAGGAATTGCAATGTTTGATTTTGTAAAAGTTTCATGATAGTTATTTTGACTGTTTGTGAGATCTAAATTACCCATCAAAGAACGAAAAAAACAAATGAATCTTCTGCAACCTTAACTACCATTGGACATCTATTAATGAAACAAAAAATGCAAATTTTGTTGCACATTTGAAGACTTGAAAGTTAACTATCTCTACATAGCTGACAATGATACCAATCGACAGATTAACAGATAGATAGATATAATCTGACCAATTCTATCATATTCTTGCAAGACTGCACAAAGAAAATAAATTTAGCTGCCATCCTCTTTAATCCAGTTTCCAGCAAGATTTATAAAAATTAGTTACACCATAAACTCAGAAAAGCAAGCTGAAACTTCATTAAAGTTTCTGAATTCAGTTCATGATCCATACCTTTCAGAAGTGGCTTGCAACTTTCCATCAGATATGAGCACCTGATCCCAAACCAGTCCTGGATAAAATACTGATCTTGGGAACACATACAGTTATTTGCTTGATTGATGTCTGATGTCCCCTGCTTTCCCATTTCCTGCAAATGTAAAGAATCATTTTAAACTATATTTTCACCGCCATGCTTGAAATCAACTATTTCATTAGTTATTTATGACAAATAACAATCACTTTTCAGAAAATAAATATAAAAAGGAGCATTTTTGTAGATATACGACAGAAATTCATAAAGACAAACTATTCAATGTGGGATTTGACATGGCAACTAAAGCAAGTTTTAGGGGATCAAAGATTTGCATGGCTTTCAGCCCCTTTATAAAATGCAAACTTAAAAGCTGTTTACGTCACAGATTCATGAGTTCATGATCTGATCAAGTGCTTATAATGATATAAAGTTACCTCATCCATAATCACATTTCTAAAAACACTACACTTGGGACAATCCAAGAGTAAACAGAGTACACTTATAATGACATGCTCATTGCAGACCCACCTGCAAACCATCAAGCTCCTGATAAACCAAAAGGATTCCTAATTAAAGACAAGCTTCATTCAATGTGGGAATCAGAGTCTTGGATGGCTATAAGTACCTGTATAACAATACAAATTTAGAAGCTCTTTGATACTCATGGATTCCTGAGAACATGATCTGATCAAGTGCTTACAGTGATATAAAAATAACTCCATGAAAAATCACATATCTAAAAAGACTACCCTCGGGACATTCCAAGAGTAAAAAGAGTACGGACATGCAGCTTGAACTATCTGAGCTGCAAAAAAGAAAAACAGCTTAGAAATGACAATCCAATATGCATTAAATAGCAAAACTTTACAGAAATGTCTCATTTGAGAAAACAATACCGTCCTGCTGCTTATATTAATTTACAGATGTGCCACTTCAAAGAGATCAGATCTGTCATGGTGCAGCTAGTGAGTCAAAACATCTCCCTGTTGTGGTCATCAAACCCTACATATAAATATCTGAATTATCAGAAGTTGAAAAAAAATGTAATTATTGGTTCACATTTACCTTCCAGCTCCAACAACAGTGATTTTTAGTTCATAGAGCCAGATAATGGCCGACCTAGTGCTCTAGCTACCGGACCATCGTTCTGATTTTAATAAACGTCTCATTCGAGGAAACAGGACCACCGTTCTGATTATTCAAAAACTCTCATGTATCACTTCAAGGAGATCGGATCATGAAAACACCTCCAACTCCAGATAAACCAAGAACATGAGGCTTAATCTGTTTGACCTGCAAAAATGAAATCATAAATTGACATCCTCAATTCCTCATATGCATAAATAGAAAAAACTTTAAAGAAACGTCTCACTCAAGAAAACAACATCCTCATATGTATCTCTCATGGTACGTTCACAGGCAGTCCATGAGTGCTAGCTCTTTGGGCCCCACCTCACAATGTCCTTCCTCCCAATTTCTTTGCAACAGCATAATCTCATTTCTAGAAACACTACACTTAGGGACAATCCAAGAGTAAACAGAGTACATTACACTTATAACGACATGCTCATTGCAGACCCTGCAAACCATACAGCCCCTGATAAACCAAAGGATTCCTAATTAAAGACAAGTTCCATTCAATGTGGGATTTGACAAGTAGGTAGTCTAAAAAGCATGATTTTTGAATAAGTACGTAACAAGTAGGTAGTCTAAAGAGCATGAGTTTTGCTCCTTTCCATTATCAAGTTTCTGTTCTGTAATCAGTAACCTTTTGAGTGTTTGAAATTTTGAATATAACCAGAAAATTGCCCCAAACGTTTCTTGTCTTCTTCTATTTCCTGCTTTGTTTACCAACACTTATTCTAAAGGTAAATAGAAATTGTGGTTTCCTTAAAGAATGTATCAAAGTGAGTCATAAACACAAAAATTCAAAGAGTAAATAGAGTACATACATGCTCACTAAAAACACCTCCAACTCCATATAAGTTAAGAAGAACATGAAGCTTGACCTTTTTGACCTGCAAAAAGATATTAGAAATTGACATCCCAAATGCATCAAATAGAAAGAACTTTAAAGAAAATGTCTCATTCGAGAAAACAAGACCACCCTTCAAAAAAACTGATGTGCCACTTCAAGGAGATGAGATCAAGAAAACACCACTAACTCCAGATATAGCAAAAGAAATAGAGGCTTGGACTTTTTGACCTGCACAAAAGGACACCAGAAATTGACATCCCATATCCATTAAATAGAAAAAAAAACTTTTAAGATTCAAAGATACAACACCACCCTTCTTAAGTTCTTATTATTAAAAGATAAAATTGATGACCTCCAACTCCAAATAAACCAAGAACATGAGGCTTGACCTTTCTGACCTGCAAAAAATGCATCAGAAATTAACATCTGCATATACATTGAATAGCAAAATAAACTTTAAAGGAACGTCTCACTCTAGAAAAAGAGACCACACCTCTCATTAGTCGAAAAACTTATGTATCACTTCATGGAGAACCGATCATGAAATCATCTCCAACTCCAGATAAACAAGAACAAGAGGTTTGACCTTTTTGACCTGCAAAAAAGACATCAGATATTGACCTCTTATGCATTGAATAGCAAATACTAATTCAAAGTATGTATCACTCGAGAAAACAACAACCATTAAATACAGAGTAGCCTTTCACCTTCGATTTCAACATCCGGTGATGATGTCGAGTGTCTTCATTGTCATCAATTTCATCTACGAATGCTCGTTGATCTTCGTCTTCGCTTCTGAAGATTTCAACAACAATCGTCATTTGGGGTTTAGGGTTTTAGATGAGAATTGGGGTTGATTTATAAGATTGGGGAAAATCTAAAACGGATCTATAACAAAATCGCTTATGGAATCAAATATGATTTGCAATTACGCGTGAAAATAACGAACCATCTTTACACTGTGAAAAGTAAATAATACAGTGTTTGTTAAAAAGGTTTTATAATATTCTTTTATAACTAGTAGATGTTTTATTGTTTTTTATTAATAAAAAAGTCAAAGTCAAAACAACTATTAACCAAATTAATTAAACCATACTTTTAGTTTTTGATAGCCGACAAACTATTTGTAAGCAAATTATAATCAGCTATAAAATCTATAGAGCAATGCAGTGATTATGGATTAATTTAATTTATAACTAAATCATTTTCAAAGTATTCATATTCTATATTTTATCCTTAAACTTATAATTTAACTAAAAACTATATAGATTTGCAAAATTTGTTTATCTTTTTAAAGCATCTCAGGTTTCATTTTTATATTTAACTCTACTACATTAAATAATATCTTTTTATTTATTTTTTTATTATTGTTTGTTTTTCTTCTGCTCACAAAAAGTATATAGAATAGATATAAGGAATTAATAGTGTTTGCTCCTTATATAAATGAGAAGTCAGTCCATACAATTAATCCATATTCTATAGAATGAGATGAAGTGCTATATTACATAAAAGTCATATATTTGTTCTTTATATTTTAAAAATATGATTAGTACAAATTATGGGATATAAAGCTCTAACACATATCTGCTCCTAAATGAGGCGGTGATTTCTTTGAATTTTCTTTTTGATATATGACAGTGTGAAAATTATATTTCTTTGTTTACAAAAAGTAAATAAGAAGAACTGAGTGATACACGTCTACGTATAATATTTTACTTAACATATGCGTACTGGTATAAATTTTAATCACTTGTAATAGTGATTATAAAACTGAAAATACAAGAACAATATAAACAAAAAGCATGTAATTGTAAAATATATGAAACTAGTATCATGAAACCCGCGTTGCAACGTGGGACAAAACCGTTAAAAACTAATGTCGAAACGTTGTGGCGAATCCATGCATTGAAAGTAAGAAAAATGAAACCTATACGTCACTGATAACAGTCAAAATTTTATGTATAAAAAACAAATCATAAATCCTTACTGATAATATGTGATAAACAATTATGACTGTGCCAAGAAACAAATAAATACGTCATGAAATCAATGATTCGGTCGCCATATAGATCTTGTAACACGTATGAACCTGGAAATTCAAACTCCTTTGAACCACTTATGGGACCGGAGGGGTTCATCATACGGGAGCCGGGGTGGGTACTTAATTACACTTGATTAAGAATGGGTTGATCGTACGTGATGCCACTATGGATTTTGGAGCTTTATTTTGTATGTTTTAGTTATGGAGTATGGTAAATGTGAAATAATATGTGATGGAAATAAAGTCCGGCCACTTAATTATATATAAAAGAGTTGCATGCATGTTACGATGTTTACTAGTGATGAATAAAGAGCATTATTTTACTTCTAATTGCTTATGTTAGGTTTTTAATTATCATTACTTTATTTTATTAATTATCTAATTGAATTAGATGAGTTATGAATATTTTTCTACCTAATTTAGCTTGAAAGAGTCTCTGAATCATCCCAGATGCTTTAATAATTAATATTGTAAGAAATTTGTTAGTGGGTTCCGGAATTTTTTTGATAAACATTAACTTAAGTTGAGTTGATGTACACACAATATGTAAACATATTAGAAGCTAATGGGTTTAAGTGGAATCTAATGGATTCAAGTTTTACTTTAAGTAGGAAAATGCTCAGAGTTGAGTCAGTGGCTTTTTTCAGTAATAAGTTTCCTCCTGAGAAGTTAGGGTGTGTTTTCGGCCGAGAAACGAATAGATGGACCCGATTAAGATAACACATATTCTACGGAGTATGGTCGCGCATTTGCCGTTTAAAAAATACTTATTTTACCCTGTTACACGTGTTTGTATTTATGTTTATGTTTAGTGAGTCTAATAACTAGATCCATCATTGTAACATTCATATTTGTACTACTCTACCTCTATAGATGATAGCTATGTGAACACATAGCCAAGTTTAATCTTAGCCTCTTAGGCTAAGAGTGTAATGTTAAATGATTTTTTTTAGAAGTGGGCTTAATTTATAGAAGGTCATGAGGGCCGTTGTTCTATTTGTTTCATAGATGGGGTCATCATCACTTTCATTGATGATTACTTTTCGTTTTTATTAAAAAAATATTGACTTTTGTTAGTGTGGTGTTTCGTGTCAATGAGACATCACTCATAGTACATCCGTATATTGAGCGCCAGTGATACTGTTTTTGACGTTGATGAATGTGATTCGATAACGTAGTAAGTATTGTTGTAAATTTTGTTAGTGCTCACCTATCAAAACATTTTGTTTTAATGTTTTTGCTTTATTTATCAGAATTCAAAATAATTGGAAAAAAGAATTGTAAGATCATATGTGCCTCCGATTTGAAATAATCAGTTATGTTAGAATATAGCTTTAGAGGTGAGTTTTGCATGGATCTCAAAATATGATTTTTCGTAGGCATGTTTGACCAAGAGAACAAACACAAAGACTTTAACCGAATAAATGATCGGACAAGGATGTTAACCGATCATGATGTTAACCGATCGAGGCTTTTTTTCCGTGATAAAATAAACGTATTCGTGTGCATTCATCTTTGTTGGTTAATAGTATAATATAATACGTGTGCATTCATCTTTGTTGATTAATAGTACAATATAATGGTTCACGACGTAGAAGAACATAAACGAACCAATATAAGTAAACCTAAAAAATATATATTTTAGTTTAACTCTAGACTAAATTCTAAAATTAAATTGTAATAGTCTAAAGGGCTAGTTTTTTGGTTTTTGTGGAGCTTGATTGGCTCACTTTAAAAAACTATTAAAGTGGTAGATAATTGAAACAAGTTTTTGGCCTATTTGTTTTATTTAACTTATAATTAATTTTGTTGTTGTAGTAAGGGTTAATCCCTATGTTATATTGTAACATAAGGTTTTGTACTTATAATTCTCAAGAGCGAGAAGGAAAGTAATACAAAACTATTTTGTTGTAGTCCGTGAACGTAAGTTACATCGAACCGAACAACGTATTTATTTTTGTTTTTATTTTTTCTCTTGCATTACATTTGTGTATGCTGGTGCTGAGAAATACCTGAATCACTCCCTAAAGTGTAACAGGCTTAATAAATTTAATAAACTAGGACAATCATGACTCCGTTTGAATTAATAATTTTGTCAAATGTTTACCCATTTTGTCTCACGAGGTTCACAAAACGTCGGAGGAAAAGTATAATTGGGTTTATATGAAGAAAAATTAAAAGCACTTCACAACATAAATAGTTACTAATCAAAGTTAAAATGGAAAAGACCATTTTTAAAGAATTAGGTAATCTAATTATCTAGCCATCACTAATTGATAGTTGATATAAATAACACCAAGATCTCATTTCATCTCTTATGCCATCTACAAAAAATGGCAAGGCCCATGTTTTTATCGTTGGCACTTTCAACCATCACAGGCTTTGCATCAAGATGTCTAGCCACAACTTATACGGTTAGCGACTAGTCTGGTTGGGACATAAGCACTGACGTTGATTCATGGGCTCAAGACAAACGTTTTGTCGTTGATGATGTTCTATGTTAGTATCTTATTTCTCATAAAGACGTCAATGCCATAACAATGGCAATACATGCAAGAGCTTTTGAGTCAGAGGCATATCATAAAATTCTCTTATCTATCGACTAGAACTAAGGGATTCAAGTCATTTTTTTAACAAAAAAATTAACTCATGTTTTATATAAGAAAACCAGCAAACTATGGTGACCCCTGGGATCACAATTGACCCTCTATTGATTCCACCACCATATCTAATATGGGCTTTCGTTTGTATTTTGAATTCATATCATTGTGTCTTTTGTCGTGTTTCAATATTCATCAAGTCATAGTGTGGTAGAGGTGAATCGAGACAGTTACCAGGGGTGCAACATGACCAATGTACTACAACCGAGTAGTAATGGGAACACAACTTTTGCTTTAAATAAGCCTGGGGATAGATACTTCATATGCGGTAACAGGCTACATTGCTATGCCGGGATGAAGCTTCACGTGGTTGTCGATGGAAAGGCGGCAGATGGACCAGTGGCAGGAGCCCCCGAGGCGCAGGCCGGTGGTGATTTTACTAGTACCCCTACTACAACCACCACTAATACTCATTCTTCAAAAAGTAATAACCCTTCATCAGTTGTCCCTAATTCGGTCATGCCTTTGTGTATCGGATTCGAATCCTTCGTTTTCGTGGGTTTTACGTGTCTGCTATGTTTCATTATCTAAGAACTTTATGTTGTTTGGATATTTTCTAGTTGGTACGGGGTATCCGTTAAGTAAAAACTTATGTTATTTGTATATCATCTTCATCTTCTCCTATTTAATGTAAAACATGCATATTAAAGAATTTCAAATCAAACAGCTTATGAATGTAGCATAGTAATTCGTTATTAACATAACATAGCAAAATATCATAGTGAAAAATAAATCTTTTAATCATGTAACATAAAATAAAGTTTTCTTTCTTGAAAATTTTAAGAGAGAAAGAGAAGAGTTGAAGAAAACTAAAATTAAATATAAAAAGTTGTGTTAATTGGTTCTTATCATCTCATCATGTGTTGTCTTGTCCAACCAACTTGTTTTTATTAACATGTTGCGATAAATGTGTTAAATGGATTGGGTCGACATGTTGAACAATTTAATTAAATGAGTGTACAAGTCAACTTGTTTAATTAAACATATTTACGAGTTGAACTGCATGTTTAATTAAAGGTGTTAAACAAATCAACTTAAACACGAATCATTTTAAGTGAAATTGACACGAACACATGTTTATTATCTAGATAAGATATGTATAATAATTAAATCCTTATTATTTTTGTAGCACATGTCATGATTTGTCACCACTTACATGTTATATGCTTCGAGATTATTACTTAGTTTGATAATATTACATTAATTATAAATACCTTAAAAAGAACCTTCACCCTTTCACAATTAACTTCATTCCATTATTTTTCCAACAAAGAAATCAGAGGAATGTCACTACTATAAAACACAGTTTTTGCGATCAAATTTTTTGTAGCAAAACGGCAGCAATTGCCCAGTTGCAACCATTTTGCCACCAAAATTGTGGTGGGAAAAATAGTGGTGTCAGTTGCCCTTTTGGCACCAATTTGATACCACTAATCAATTTGTGACCTGATGGTAGCGACCATAAAAATATGTTTCAATTTGTACATTGTTTGCTACGATTTTGCTACCGGCATTTTGTCATCATTTTGGGACCGCCGGACACTAATTATTGCTACCATTTTACTAATTGTAGATACCATTTTACGATGGACTTTTAGCTACCAACTTGAGATCGTTGGGCTGCCAATTTGCTACCTTTTTGCTACCATTTTGCTAGCGATTTTGCTTAGAAATATCATTTTTGGTGTCCTGTTTTGCAATTCCGATCATTCTATTAAAAACTTGAATAACTTTAAAAATTAACCATTCATAGAAATTTGAAATTTCAAAACCATGTAAAATCTTTCAATAACATTACAAACCAAAACCCTCAAATAACCAAAATTATCCTAACATAATAAACATCCATAGAGCCAAAATAAAGTGTTTATAGCCTATCTTCGAACTATGTTCTTTAACATAGCTTCAATATTTGTCATCCTATTAAGCATATCATCTTTCTCCACCTTGTGTTTTTCATTATCGGTCACCAACCCCGCAATAATCCTTTAACTTTTCTTTCTCTTCTTTCTGGTCTTCCTTTTCCTTAACAAGCTCATTATAACCTCATAGCACTTTTCAATCTATAAAACAACCGATGCATAAATAAAGAAGTTAGAATTAAAAAAAATGATAACGGGTCAAGTCGGGTTGTTGAGTTGATTTGATATTGCCAAATTCAAACATTATCACTAGCCAAACCAAAAACCATTATTTAACTAACCACCTCATGTTCATATCATCGGAATTGATATAACTTATAATAATTTAAAGAAAGCCTTAATTTTTATCATGACCATATCTAACACTAAATTGTTAACAATTTTGAAACATAGTATATTATATTAGTCCATACCATAAGAATAAACATACCTCGGGGTCTTGTCTACCATGTACACATGACTCATTAACATTGTTTAACCTGTACACTTTTCCTTTATTCTTTTCTCCGACAGCTCGTGACCATAAATCATGGTCAAATTTGGCATGTTCGCTACCTTCTTTCCCATACTTCTCCACAAGATATCCTTCATATTTAACCTATTGAATAAACACATAATTATATTATTTAAATTTCATTGTAATATACATTTTTTTCTTTCAAAATTAATTGTTTGGTTTAATAAATAAGTACGTTTACCCATATCTCCTCTGCCCTTTCGTCAACCCAGTCCAGATTTTCTTCTTGAACATTCTCTTCTAAATCAAAATATGAATCTAATGAGCTGCTACGACTTAGATACTTATCCAACGGCCTACTTCCTTTCCTACAATGTGATTGCTTCCACATCTCATGAGGTGTCAATTCACGCCCAAGCTTCTTGGCCTATAAAGGTTGAATTAAGAAGTTCATAAATTGTAATATTGATATTCAATATATAATAAAAAAGATTGATTGACATCTTTTACCGCTTTTCTTTTTGTAGTCACATAGCTTTTAGATCCAAGTGTATTTTGCCCCCAATTGATTTACTTCTAATATTACTATTCTTTTGGGACTTTGCTTTCCATTCAGGTGTGTTCCAAATGTCAATCATTTGTTTCCATGTCTCGGTTCTTATCCATGGTGGTTTAAAGTCGATAAGAACAAACATATCATCTCCAACTTGTATATCCTTTTCTCTCACCCTGCTTTAGCCTCGTCTCGTACCCTCCTCAACAAATTAGGAATTTACCAGCAATGCACTTCTCCCAGCATGTATAAATTTGTGCACTCCATTTCTCCTCCCACTGAAAATAACCTACAAAAAAAGTTTTTAATTAATTCACAAAATCTAATAAATTATATAAATTTATCTACATATGCACACATACACACCTGAAAACGCTCAAATAACCGCGTCCTTTGTTCATTAGGAACATCTCTCCAACTATCCCATGGACCGTTCCACAGAGCCTTTAAGATTACTCCAATAATATGAGTAGACATCTCTTGATTACTAAACCTACAAAATGAAAGCAATGAATGCACAATCACATTTTGTAACATTTTTCTATGTATATAAAGATACAATACTAATATATATTTACTCACGCCCACGCCTCGCAGGAGCAACATGTACAGTAGACTGATCATCATCACTACCCTCAATGGGAGAATGGATATAGGCATTCTGATCTGCATGTGACTGTAGTCTAATGGTATCATTACTACCTATACCACTACCTTGCCTAACACCTCGATCACCAGCTTGACCACCACCTCGACCACCAATTTGAATAGTATCTTGACCAATTACACCTCGACCAACTCGACCAACAGCTTGACTACTACCTTGCCTAGCAGCTTGATCAACACCTCGACCACCGCTTGAACACTACCTTCACTACTCCCGAAACAACACCTTGACTACTACCTTGCCTAACACTTTGACCACACCTCGACCACCAGCTTGAATACTACCTTGCTCAACACCTCGACTAACAACTTGATCGCTACCTCGACCACCAACTTGAACACTACCTCGACCACCAACTTGAACACTACCTCGACCCCTAGTACGTACCATGATATCTACAACATAAACAAAATCATAAATATTAAAAAAATTGAAACAACTAGTTAGAATTATTTGAATGCTATTATGCTAAGTAATTAGCAACAAAATTGGAAGAACATATCAATTATATATATAAACAAACCTATCACTCTGATTCTTCATCTTCCAAATCTTCAACTAAATGTGTGTCTTCAAACTCAACTTCTTCATCATTATCATCATCCATATCATCCAATTCTTCTAAGTTTCCATCCTCATGTACAAAAGAAATGGGAAGAAGATCCTCTGTTATTATGCATTCTATCCTTTCATTCTCTTGAAAGAAATGCTCTCCATTCGCATTAACATCATCCTCCACTTCATTAACATTTTGGGCGAGTTCATAAACTCCTCTTGGGGTCGTCTTTACAACAGCTAACCAGCCTTTTAGTTCCTTTGCTTTTGAAGGATATGATGTATAATACACTTGTTGTGCTTGTGATGCTAAGATAAAAGGGTCATCAATGCATCCTATTGCCATGGGTTTAACATCACCATATGAGTTTTTGGGTCTACCCTTACCCCCCTCACAGGATCAAACCAAGTACATTTAAATAAAACAACCACACAACGCCCTATGGTGCTATGATATTCCAACTCTAATATATCATCTAATAATCCATAGTACTCACTTTCATTTTCGTCATATGTAGCCCCTTTGACACAGACACCACTATTTTGTGTGACTCGACCATCATAAGCTGTTTGTGTGTGAAACTTGTAGCCATTGACAAATAACCCTTATGTGACTTTACATAAGTAAGAGGCCCTTGGGCTAGGCCTCTCAGATGTCCCTTGTTTGGAGCATGCATAACCTACATTCATAAAGGTGTGTAATTATGTTGGGGAATAATATAATATTAAGATAATAAAAGTTATGTTCGAATGCTTACATGCATCTGCATCCATTTAGCAAATTCATCCTCTTGATTTTCAAGGGTTGCTTTGTTATAGTTTGGGAATGAATCTCTCATCTGGCTATCAAATAAAGCAACAGAATCAAGAACCTCTTCACAGTTAAGCAATATATAAGTATGAGCCTTGTCTCTGTCTTCTTGTGTAAGAATTTTGTCCTCTCCCTGCTTTTCATATAATCTTCGAGATGGATGTTTGAATATGCCTAATCGCAAATCAGTACCTGAGGAAGAAGGAATGCTAGGGGCAAAATTGCGCGGTTCACGAACTGTCGGCTCAAGATACAAAGAACAATAGTTAGATTAGACTGAACAATGGAACCTTCAACCTTCCCTTTGTTTCTAATCATTCTTTTTAATCGACCCAACTTCCTAGAAAAAGGAGGCGGAAAGTGTTAGTTGTCATCTAAAAATTAAAATGTGAAAGTGATACATTGTTAAGCTAAAATAATTACCTCTCATACGGATACATCCACCTAAATTGCACTGGACCACCAATAATAGCTTCATTGGTTAAATGTATAATAAGGTGCTCCATTGAGTCAAAGAACCCGGGTGGAAAGATTTTTTCTAACTTGCAAATAGTTATGACAATACTTGTCTTCAATTTGCGTAAATCTTCAATGTGTAGAACCCTTGAACATATTACACGAAAGAATGTGCAAAGCTCTACCACCAATTCCCATATTTGCTTTGGTAGCATCCCTCTCGTAAGACTATAGGCAACAATCGTTGCATAAACACATGACAATCATGGCTTTTAAAGTTATAGAAGGTGTCATCTGTGACGTTCACACATCCCCCTATATTTGAAGCATAACCATTAGGAAACTTTACTTGTTTTAACCATCTACACACTTCATTAACTTCTCTTTTGGTTAACGTGTATGATGCTTTTGGTTTAAGAATTCTATTATTACTTCCACTTACATAAAAGAAAGCCGCACAAGTAATAATCAAATTAGGTACAATATTTACATAAAAGAAAAATACACAACAATTGATCATGTCTTAAACCAATGAACCACAGATCTGATGGAGAAACAGAGTATGATGAAACTAATATAGTTAATAAACAAAAGTCATAGAGGGGAACCTGTAGTGATCAACAAAATGCGAAATTGCTGAACCGCAAGTGTACCCGGTTAGCGTTGTCGTCGATGGGTGTTGTGAAATTGCTGAACAACTGCCGTAGAAACGTGGAGAGGTGAATGAGGAGTGGGTTAAAGATGGTAAATGTTGAACCCTAATGATCCACTCACGTTTTGTTTTAAAAAATATTCCCTTTGACTATAAGTCTATGAATCATTTAAATTCATTTAAGTCTATTGTAAGTTTTTGAAAATCTAATATGCAACCAGTCTTGTGACTAACTTTAATTTCTTTTATTTAATTAGTTTCTTTTTCAAATAACGATAAAACAGACCAAATTTTCCTTTATTTATTTGAAGGTAATTTATTTTTTATTGAATTAATTTAATTTTGATTGATTTACTTTTTATTTTATTATTTAGAAATTGAGAATTTTATTTGCGATTGAAACAATTTTTATAGTTGTATAAGAAAATTGTTTTAAAATAATAGTTATGTACCCATATTTTATGCTATGTAACTTTAATAGAATAACAGTCACCCTTAAGTATTAACCAAACAAATTTTAAAACAAAAGTTATCATTTGAGAAAATATTACAGAATAGTAAACAAGTTTCAAATGTATTCTAATTTAGTCACTCATATATATTTTTCTCAAATTGAACCGTAAACGATCAAATCAGGGCATCGTTAAATTTTCTTATGTCAAGAAAGTAACGGTGGAAAAGACATGGGGGTCAGAATTTTCAATATATAAAATTATATTAAAAAATAAAAAACATGTTAACTATGAAAAAAATAAAAAAATACCTAAAATATACGTCAACGTTCCATATCATCATCAAAAGATAGAAAAAATATAAAATATAAAAACTGAGTAACCTAAATGAAACACTTTTAAAAGTTTGATACTATTTTACAAAGTTACCTTTTTTTTATAAAAATCACAATTTGCAATAAAATATTCTAACTTACAATAACATTCACAACTTTATAAAAAAGTACTTTTAATAAATCTCATAGCTTTTTTAAGAAATAAGTTACATCAATTATTCAATTTTGCATAGTTTAATATTACTATCAAAGATCATAACTAACCTTAATTGACCATAATCAACCATTAATGATTTTACTATGTGACTCTAATTGTTTGTTGATCTTTTTTTTTTTTTTTAAATATATGGGACCAATTTGTCATCAACATATTCTTTTATTTTGAACTTATTCTTAAATTTATTTTTCAACTATTTTGCAACTACTAATTAAATTTTAATTAAGTTAATTTGTTTTCATTTTCTGCATCTATTTTGCAACCATAGATAGGTCGTTGTAGAAATTAGGACCGCTTTGCCACCATAGATAGCTAGGTGGTTGTAGAAATTACAACCGGTTTGCCACCATAGATAGGTGGTCGTAGAAATCACGATCGTTGTGTCACTGAAATTTAATTTAATTTTTTATGTTTATTTTCTTTTATTTATTTGTGATCATTTTGCAACCACACTTGCAAAGTCGCAAATGTTGCCATTATTTCGCTACCAGATCTTGTTTGGTCGGTAAATTTGCAACAGTTTTTGCCACCATAGATAGGTGATCACAGAAATCGAGACTATTTTGGCATCGAAATTTAAAATTTTGTTTCATTTTTGTTTTTTTTTTACTTATTTGTGACCATTTTGTGACCACACTTGTAGGTCGTAAATGCTGCCATTATTTTGCTACCAGATCTTGTTTGGTCGCTAAATTTGGGACCGTTTTGCCACCGATCCTTGTTTGGTCACTAAATTTACAACCATTTTGCCATCAAATCTTGTTTGGTCGCTAATTTTGCAATCAGTTTGATTTTGGTCACAAAACGGTCGCAAATTTTGTGACGATTTATTTTGGTCAAAAAAATTGGTGGTAATTGCTCAATTTTCTAGTAGTGTGTAAAATCAAATAAGGTAAGGAAGGGTGGACATGTCGAAATGAAAAGTCCCCTAAAAAACTAAAATGAGTTTGTCTTATATCTTCCGCTTACCTAGTGAAATATACAATTTAGTTTATGTTTTAAGTTCAAGCAGGTTAATCTCTATCATTGGTATCTCTCCAACTTAAGCATAGCTAGTAATCCTAGTATAGTTAGTATAACATACAAACTCTCAGTTGCTTTTCACACATTCTCATTAAAAAAAACATAATATAATTGGATCGATAAATTTTAATGATCTAGGGGCTGGACAGGTTGAAAAATCAGATAACATAAAAAAACAATATAATTTAAAACTAAAATGCATATGAATATGATGTATTAAAGAAATAAAAAGAAGACAGTACAATATTAATCTTAATTTTAGTTTACATTACGTATTAGTCTTAATTTATATATTTATTAATCATCATCAATGTTATGACAATTTAATACCCTTAGTTATTATTATTTACATTCATAAACACATCATATATGTATAAAAAATTTTAAACTAATAGGATAGTAGTACTATTAAAATAATAATAATAAGATTACAATAAAATAATATTATTTATGCCATTATTTTCGACCACTTTTCTACAATGTAAACTATTATTCTTATATGCTTATTAGACATAATTAACATGGTCGCAAAACGGACAAAATGTTCGGACAAGTTTGCTACAAAGTTATTTAGTAGAAATTGGTCGCTAAGTTGTCGATAACTTGACAAAAATTTAAGGGTCGAAAACTTGTAGGTTTTTTTCGACAAAAGTGTTTTGGTCGGAAATAGTTATCGCAAAATAATCACTTTTCTTATTGCTGCTATATTAAACCATCACATCCATGAGTTTTCTTTTACATTTTTAATATGAAAGTTAAAACTTAAGCTGAATAACAATATCACTTTCAAAAGATGGAAATCAAGAGTGGACAAAACTATTATTCATTAACAAAATAAGCCTTTAAATGGGCATACATCATCGACAACTACTGAAAACTTCAAATAACAAGCAAAACAATCTTAACCCACATGTTCCTAAATAAAAGCCACTCTCCAACGTTTACCATATACTCGGTCAACCTATGACTTTCTACCATTTATGATTCCTAATTAAAAAAAATTAAAATACTAATTAATAAAAAACCAACTTGTGAACCGACCCATCAAGATTAAACCCAACAAAAAACACCATCATCACCATATTCAATAAAAATAAAGAGGGAGAAAGCAAATGAAACACTACCGCCACCATCTACCCGTCGTATGACTCCCATTCCATTGCCGATTAAGAACTGACGATCATGAAAAAGAGAAGTGGATTTGATTTCTCTATTCTCCTTGGTTGAAGAGGTTGATTGAGGATGGGAGTGTTTGGGTTGCTTTTTTTTTTTTGAAACGTTACTTTTCAACAATAAATCCATTTAACTTTTTAAAATCTATTTTTCAACCCTTTAAAATCAAATTATTAACTTTTTTTTTAATGTTACCCAAACATACTTATTGACTTATTTTCAAAAGTTAATATGTCAAAAGTTGATTTGCCAAACATGCACGAAGAAGGAGACGCCATTAGGGTTTGAGAGAGGAAAAATGAGCGAACATGACGGTCATAGAATCCGGATCTTAAGGATCCATGTGTGAGAAAAGCAAAGGAAAAGAATGGGCCGGAAAAGATAAGGATAGCTGCATAAAAATACGTCAAGTGTCCCTTCATATACCCTTTTATTAGAGCACACGAAGCCTACAATAAAGAGTTGATTTTCATAAAAATAGAGAAGCCAAAGAACGAAAAATTTTGACTTTTTCTGTTGTAAAGTCAACCATATTCCTGATACTCAAATATTCTTAACTGAATGCGTGTACCTTTTGATTAATGATTACCATCACTCATTAAACAAGTTATGGATGATGATGTTGAGATTGGAAATCATCAGTTAAATTGCGCCTATGGAAGGAACCGGTGGAGGTAAGCATACATCAAATCTATGTATCATAATAAAAGAAGGTTTTAAATTAGCATTTATTATAATTTTAAACATTCTAAACTTATTTTTTTCGCTCCTCTCTCCTATTAAATATTTACATTAACTACCAATTATATTATTTAATTTTTTTGATTAAAATATTTTTTAATAAATTAACAAAGAGGTCTTTTTATAAATGCAATATCTAAATAAACAATTTATTGTATAACATAAGTAATATTTCTAAAATATCAAACTTTTTTAAAAATACAAAATATTTTAAAAGTAGTGTTTTTAGAAAATAAAATTTTATGAACCATAATAATTAAAATTTTGAGTTATAATAAGACTTTTTTTATAAAATGATATTTTTTTAAAACGGTTTGATTTAGAACAAAATGTTTCAACTTTTCAATAAAAAAACTAAAATACAAAAATTTTAAAAAAAATTATATCATTGTTTTATTACTTATAATCATTACTTGTAGATAATTTTTAACAACTCTTATCTTAAATATGATTTTATAATTAATAATTTTTTTTTACTAACTATTTAATATTTTATTTATTCAAACTGTATGATACGCGAGATACTAACCTGGTATAATATAAATTTGAACTAAAATGTATATGAATGATGTTCTACAGAAATAAAAAAGACAGTACAATATTAAAAATAAATAAAATTTACCTCTGAAATGAATTAGTAAGTAAGATCTTCATGTCCATCCACCTGTCAAACCAATATCCGGCCACTAAAAAAGCTGCATTATTTTCCCATAAAGAAGTTTGAAAAACACATGGAACACTATGAAAGAGGTTTTTGGAAAATAGAGAATTTGTTGAATGTGAGCTGATGACACTTTTATAGAAAATTTCATGGCATGCATGTCCTCATACTACTCGTAAGCCTTAGGTTGATTTCTATTGTTAATTTATTTATTTGTTTCATTTGTTACTTTTAAAAATCAATATTTAGATCTTTTAAGTGTTTGCCCAACTTATCTTTGTATAGAAATTGATATGACAAGCGAGCTTGATCCACCAATGCATCCGTTGTTTGATAAATTAACATAGGAATATATCCAATTCTTCTTCCTTAACTTTACCTTTTGCATACCCTATTTCGTCATACGCTACATCCGGTCGGTTTGTATTATATAACATTATGACTATCATGTTTAAAACTCTTCTAATACATTATCGTTTGAGTTTATATAGAAATTATATTATGTTGCTATATTAAGCAATCACATCCATGAGTTTTCTTTTTCATCTTTAATATGAAATTTAAAACTTCAACTCAAAGTAAAATTTATAACTTACATCAAAGTAAAATTTACAACATCACTTATATTACAACAAAAATGAATGCATAACATCAAAAACCCTATACATTGATCAATTTACTCATGAAACTATAATATGCAATCCTCCATGATGTGCTCACCATCAATGGAGCCACAATGATCCAAAATCCAATAACAAATCCAAGCACGATGCTAATAACCAACCCCCATTCCGTTCCATCGTCTTCCTTTTGGTCTCTCATGATTGTATCAGTCGGTACTTCAAGCGGCACACAATTCTCGCTTAGTGGAGCTCCACAAAGTTTGTTTCCAAAAAAGCTGGACTCATTAAGACTCTGGAGCTGAGTACTAAGTGGAATTCTTCCAGTCAGTTTGTTGTAGGACACGTTGCAGCTACTCAAGAAATTTAAGCTTGACAAGCTCATCGGAAGTTCCCCTGAAAGCTTATTCATAGATAAATCAAAAGATACAAGCGCTTTCATGTCACCAATCTTCTCCGGGATATTCCCCATCATCTGATTTCTTGATGAGTTCAACGATGCTAACTCGTGAAGAGTTGTAAGCTCAGTTGGGATGTGTCCAGAAAAATTATTGCTCGAAAGGTCTATCAATGTCACTAGTCCTAGAATAGATTTGTAGGTGTATTCTTGTCCCTTTATTACTAATGTGTCACTAGCACTAAAAGAACTTGGTCGTGCCACTGCCGAGTAGTAATGAGAACACAACATTTGCTTTAAACAAGCCCGGGGATAGGTACTTCATATGCGGTAACATGCTACATTTCTAGGCCGGAATGAAGCTTCACGTGGTTGTCGATGGAAAGGCGGCAGATGGACCGGTGGCGGGAGCCCCCGAGGCCCAGGGCGGTGGTGATTTTACTAGACCCCTACTACAACCACCACTAATACCCATTCTTCAAAAAGTAATAACCCTTCATCAGTTGTCCCTAATTCGATCATGCGTCTGTGTATCGGATTTGAATACTTCGTTTTCGTGGGTTTTACGTGTCTGCTATGTTTCATTATCTAATAACTTTATGTTGTTTGAATATTTTCTGGTTGGTACATAGTATACGTTAAGTAAAGGCTTATGTTATTTGCATGTCATCTTCATCTTCTCCTATTTAATGTAAAACATGCATATTAAAGAATTTCCAATCAAATAGCTTATGAATGTACCATAATAATTCGTTATTAACATAACATAGGAAAATATCATAGTGAAAAATAAATCTTTTGGTTATATATGTAAAGATAAAATAAATTTTTTTTAATTTTAAGAGAGAAAGAGAAGAGTTGAAGAAAACTAAAATTAAATATAAAAAGTTGTGTTAATTGGTTCTTATTATTTCATCATGTGTTGTCTTGTCTAACGAGCTTGTTTAATACATTGTCTTGTTTTTATTAGCATGTTGCGATAAATGTGTTAAATGGATTGGGTCGACATGTTGAACAATTTAATTAAATGAGTCTACAAGTCAATTTGTTTAATTAAACATATTTACGAGTTGAATGCATGTTGAACAATATAATTCAATGAGTCCCCTAAAAAACTAAAATGAGTTTGTTTTATATCTTCCGCTTACCTAGTGAAATATACAATTATTTTATGTCTTAACTTCAAGCAGGTTAATCTCAATCATTGATATCTCTCCAACTTAAGCATAGCTAGTATAGTTAGTATAACATACCAACTCTCAGTTGCTTTTTACTCATTCTCATTAAAAAACATAATATAATTGGATCAATAAATTTTAACGGTCTAGAAGCCAGACCGGTTGAAAAACCAGTTGTATTAAAGAAATAAAAAGAAGACAGCACGAGCGAAGCTTCATAGGGGGCGGGGGCGCCCCCTCTTTTTTTTTCATTAGTAGTGTTAATTTTCTACTCTGCAGTGTAAATTTTCGATCCGGTAGTGAGAATTTTTTAATAAATATAGTGTTTGCCCCCCGTAAAATAGTTTACTTTCGCCCCCGCCCCCTCTAAACCGTGGTTCAAGCTCCGCCACCGGAAGACAGTACAATATTAATCTTAATTTTAGTTTACATTACGTATTAGTCTTAATTTTATATATTTATTAATCATCATCGATGTTATGACAATTTAATACCATTAGTTATTATTATTTAAATTCAAGAACACATCATATATGTATAAAATAAATTTAAACTAATAGGATAGTAGCACTATTAAAACAATAATAATAAGATCACAATAAAATAATGTTATTTGTGCCATTATTTTCGACCACTTTTCTACAATGTAAACTATTATTTTTTTATATGCTTATTAGACATAATTAACAATTTAACATGGTCACAAAACGGACAAATGTTCGGACAAGTTTGCTGCAAAGTTATTTTGTAGAATTTGGTTGCTAAGTTGTCGATAACTTGACAAAATTAGGGGTTACCTATGATAGTAACTTTATCGAAAACTTGTCGGTTTTTCCGAAAAAAGTGTTTTGGTCGGAAATAGTTGTCGCAAAATAAGCACTATTCTAGTATTGCTGCTATATTAAGCCATCACATCCATGAGTTTTCTTTTACATTTTTATATGAAAGTTAATAGTTAAACTGAATAACAATATCACTTTCAAAGTAAAATTTATAACTTATTACAACATCATTTTATTGCAACAAAAGCTTATGCATAACATCAAACACCCTATACATTGATCAATTTACTCATGAAACTATAATATGCAATCCTCCATGATGTGCTCAAAATCAATGGAGCCACACTGATCCAAAATCCAATAACAAATCCAAGCACGATGCTAATAACCAACCCCCATTCCGTTCCATCGTCTTCCTTTTGGTCTCTCATGGTTGTATCAGTCGGTACTTCAAGCGTCACACAATTCTCGGTTAGTGGAGCTCCACAAAGTTTGTTTTCAAAAAAGCTGGACTCATTAAGACTCTGGAGCTGAGTACTAAGTGGAATTCTTCCGGTCAGTTTGTTGTAGGACACGTTGAAGCTACTCAAGAAATTTAAGCTTGACAAGCTCATCGGAAGTTCCCCCGAAAGCTTATTCATAGATAAATCAAAAGATTCAAGCGCTTTCATGTCACCAATCTTCTCCGGGATATTCCCCGTCAGCTGGTTTCTTGATAAGTTCAACGATGTTAACTCGTGAAGAGTTGTAAGCTCAGTTGGGATGTGTCCGGAAAAATTATTGCTCGAAAGGTCTATCAATGTCACTAGTCCTAGAATAGATTTGTAGGTGTATTCTTGTCCCTTTATTACTAATGTGTCACTAGCACTAAAAGAACTTGGTCCTTCCACTGCCAAAAATATCATAACTCCAGTTGAGTTAGTTACCCTTGAAAGCATGCTAAAATATTTGAAGCATCTAGGAATATTTCCTGACAAATTATTTCTAGCAAGATCTAAAATTTGAGTATTTGAAAGATAACACAGTTCATCAGGAATATTTCCGTTTAAATTATTATACCTAAGGTTGAGAATTCTCAAAGTTGTGAGTTTTCCAATCCATGGTGGAATGTTTCCAACAAGTTTATTTCTGCCAAGTTGTAGGATTACTAACTGTGACATGTTCATTAAGGAAGAGGGTAAAGTTCCTGAAATCTTGTTCCCATGCAGATTCAACCATTCTAGGTTCACTAACGAACCCAATGTCCTTGGAATCTCACCAGACAATTTGTTATTTTCCAAATTTAAGACTATCAAACTCGACCACTTCTCCCAGCACTCCGGAATGATACCCGACAAATGATTATATCCCAAAGAAAGAACTTGTGCTTCTCCCATACCACTGAAACACAACAAATGATGTAGTGGTCCCACAAAAGAATTATTTGATAGATCCAAACACGCAGGCACTAATGAACCATTTGAGAAAGAAGGTAAATTCCCCATAAACATATTAGAACTTAAGTCGAGCACATCAAGTGTTGCGGGGAAACTAAAATTTATTGTACCCGGGATATTATTTTGCGACATATTTAAATACGTTAGATTGGGAATGATCTCCAAAATGACTCAGGAGGCATGGGTGATGAAATGCCTGTGTTGCTTATGTCGAGTGCTATTAAATCCCTCTGCGATTGAAGCCATAATGGAAACTCAGGCCCTAAACAACCCCAAGAGTTCAAATTCAATAGCCGCAAGTGGAATGGAGGAATCCAGTTTGCAACTTGCAGGTTTAGAGTTAAGTTATTGTGGTCTCCAATTAGATATTTCAAGCTCACAAGTTTAGCAAAGTGAGCTTCTGTCACAAGTCCCGTTAACAAGTTATGAGAAAAATATAAACCACTTAACTTTGAAAGTTGACCGAGGCTAGCAGGGAGGTTGCCGGTGAGTTGGTTACCCGAAAGATACAACGTTTCCAACGATGATAATTGTCCGATCGAGTCCGGAATGCTTCCATTCAGTGTATTCTCAAAAAGATCTAACGTCTTCAACGACGATAGTCGTCCGATAGAGTTAGGAATTGGACCAGAAAGTCTTGAGAATGATATGGACAATGACTCCAAACTCGGTGATTTGCAATCAAAAAGACTTTCAAGAAGGTATGTTAAACCAACGTCACCAAAATTGTTTCCTGACAAATCAATCTCTCTCAAGTTACAAAGATTAGGAAACGAATTACTGATATCTAAATATTTCAAGTTACTAGATAAACCTTCTAGTACCGACGAAGAATTCATGAAATCGTTTCCATGGGCATGAAGCGACTCGAGAGACGTCAAATTACGGAAGCTATAAATACTACTAGGAAGAAGGTGGTTAAAGTAACAGTAACTTAAGTCCAATGAAACTAGACTTGTTAGACTAAAAATCCACTGTGGAACATAAGTGTTGGTAAAATAGTTGGCAGAAAGATCAAGCAGAGAAAGGGATGTTACATTAAGACTAGGAACATGAGGATGTATATCTGAGAGATGACAATCAGACAAATGCAGTTTCTCCAAAGAAGGGAGATTGTTAATCACCTGAAACCAATCAATAGCTTTGCTAAGGTCTATGCCACTCACATCCAAATGATGCAACATACGAAGACTCGACAACCACTGCATTTTCATCATGCTTGTTTTATACATACCTCCAAGCGAAAGGACCCGTAACTCTGAAATATTCCCGATTTGCGGAGGGATCATCCCACCAAAGTTCGAATAGGAGAGGTTAAGATACCTCAAGTTTTTAGAGAACCTATGAAGCTTGGAATTTGGATCTCTTTGAACTCATTGCAACTCAAATCTAGATACTTGAGTTGTTTCAGCTCCACAAAGATGGACTTAAATGCCCTCCTAGCCTCTGCTTTAAGCGTTCGTTTTCTTCTTTAACGCTAAAAGGAGTATATTATAGTAAGCATCAGGTCCAGGAAGATGAATCTCATGGACATGACCGGTGACGTTATCACAAACAATTCCGGCCCATTTACAGCAGTCGCTCTTCTCACCAGCCCACGAAGCAAGCCGACCTACTTCGTCTACGAGGCCCTGCTTGAACCGAACGAGTGCTTGTCTCTCACCGTCCATGCATAATACATCACCGGACTTTTGATCCGACAAGCACAAATGAAACAATGCTAAAAGAACAAGCAACCACAAGTGGCAAGACGATGAATGAAGAATTGAACTTCGAGCACTCATATCGGTTTACTTAGATGGAAATAACAGTTGCTTGAGTTCTAGTGTGTTTACAAGAGTACGTGGATGTACTATTTATACTCGCACGTTTACTTATCACGAGTAGCTTTCATTCTCCCGTGACGACCGGGTTGGAACTCTTAAAAATCTAAATAAACAAGTGGAGTGTGAATAATAGATTTTATATTCCAAGTTTGTGATAAGATACAGACCGATATATGGTGGACATAAATAAGATATGATTCTGTTAGGCCAAGTGACTAGAAATTAGTTTCATGTCCACAGAAAATTATTATCGTGCAAAGGATAATAATATTATTACAAGAAAGAAGATATTTTAATAAAAGAAACTTACACTTACGTAATGATATATTTGTTCTATTTCAACCGATGGTATATATTGGAGGGTGATTTCTTTTTATTTAAATAAGAACAATCTAAATTTACATTTAGATTATTACATTAAGGAGTACTAGCTCAATAAACACAATCATGTATAAACAATAATTCAGTACAAATTTATGTAATGTTAGTCATTTAAAAATACTGGGGGCACTAGTACAAAGATTTCTTATGGGGCGGTTCAGTTCTTTTTTTAAGTGGTTGAAAATGAAAACCGCTTCATAAAATCGTTTTATTGAAAGTAATTGTTTCAAAAATAGAAACCGCCTTAGAAAATAGAATATTTCGCTGAAAAAAACATCCAGATCCATCACTGATTAAAACTATAACTATTTATATATTTTCAATCATAAAGTACTTATTAATTCACATCTACATGCATATCGTATCTAAATGTATATTAAAATATAGTTCTATTTCAATTGGAAATGAGCAAGTCTAAATAAACTCATAAACTCTCCATTCCTGAACTTACATTGCATGTTGAAAAATCAGTTTATGTGGACATAAAATGAAATCGTTGCAAGAATGATTAAATATATATGAGCATCGTTGCATGAATAAAAGCATCCACACGGACCACATCTAATACCAAGTCAATGTCAATTGTCAGTAGGTTTAATGTTAATTCATATATTGTGGCAAGGTAATAATATTCCAATTCCTATTGATTTGCATAATTTCTACATTTTGAGGAAGAATTATTCATGAGTCATTATTGATATTACTCACTTAGGTTGTAAATGAGTTAAGTCAATGTAGGCGCAGCTATGACTCGTTTTCAAATTAAACAGAGTCGAACCGGGTTATTTATTATAACGAGCTAAAATTGTGGGCTTAGGCTTTGCTTGGCTCTCAACTCGCTAGTCATGTTGTTTATTTAATAAAATTAGCTTGTTATTTTTTACATATATATTTAAATATATATCAAAACAAAAAAATATTTTTTTATCATAACTTGAAGAAACAATGATCCGAGAATGTTAATTTATGGATTATGATCATCTTGTTACTTATTTTATTTTGTTTTTATTAGAAAATGTTAAAATGACCGTATCAATATATATATACGAACATGTCTAATATAATCAAATAGTTTAGCTAAATGTTATTGTTATAGTATTATCTCTATCTCTACTATTATATTATACAGAACTAATGGGTAGATTGGTAATTTTTTTATTTTTTGTAATACGCCTAAACAACTATTTAAACATATGAAAAAAAATATTTTTGCAAATATTCTTAAATTGTCATCATTTAATAAACTTATTCTAATTAATACATAAGTTAATGCATATGTTTTAATTGACTATATTAAGTATTATTTTATTTATAATAATTTAAATTAACATTATATTTATATTTTTCATTTATATTTTTACTATTTAAATTAAGTATTATATTATTAACTAAATACTATTTATCAAATATTTACATAATATAATCGGTATTTAAGGTTGGTGGGAAAAAAGACTCAGTAACACCTGTGTATCACGCGAGCCAATTCATTATACATACCATATAAAAAGTAATAATGAATATCTATATTAATCTATACTATTTATAAAGTATTTTACGATGTCAAAATAATAATTTCATCTTAACCTTAAGACACTTATAGGGTTATTATGTATGTTAATATATGATGGATTTTAATTTAATTATTTTAATCCATATGAATTCATTGAATTTAGTAGTAATAACAACAATAATAATTATAGTGATAGTATTTTAAATGATTATAATAACTATTTACAAAATAAAAACAATTTTAGTAATTAAGTAATAATGTATGATAATATACAAGTCATCAAACTTAAAATATACAAACTCTCAAAACTACTTCAAGGTTTTGAATCTTATATCGTTTTTCTCTTATAATCATAAAAATATGATGATTTATAAAATCTAAAATTGTCGTTATGATGTGCTAAATTATATCAACGTTTCGACAATATTTTTTTTCCGAAACAAAGTTGTCAATATAATTTTTATCTATAACTATAGTTTGAATACTAATATACAAGTAATCGAAATCAAATGTTATAAATTTTAACAACCCGAGACAAAACGAGAGTTCACGCATTAGTCATTACTTATAACAATAGTATAACCATAGCTATTATCCTTAGTATATTATATCATCATTATCGTTAAAATATTATCGTTATTACCATATTACACATACTAGCGGAGGTTTATAGGGGCCGGGGGGCCCGCCGCCCCCCTCTCTTTTAGTCGGTAGTTTAAATTTTTAGTGCGATTGGGTAAATTTTTTATCCGTTAGTGTAAATTTATATATATATATCGAGTTCGCCTCCCCCCTTAAGAAAATTTAGTTTCGCCCCCGCCCCCCTATGGGAGTGTTCAAGCTCCGCCACTGATTACACAAAGGTTTTCCCGTAATGATCGACTTAGAACTCTTAAAAGACTAAGTAAACAGGTGGAGTGTAAATAATAGATTTGAAAATTCCAACTTCGTGATAAGATATAAGAACGATATACGTTGGGTGGACATAAATGATATGATTCTATAGACAAGCTAAGGTCAAGTGACTTGTCAAAATAGTTTCATGTCCACACAAAATTATTATCATGCTAAGGATCATATATTATTACAAGAAGAATCATTTTTTAAATAAAAGAAACTAACACTTAAAAGATGATATATTTGTTCTGTTTCAATCATTAGATGATATATTTTTACAAAGCCTTCTAGCTGTGATAGCCCCATGACTTCTCAAATGAGAGGTCGTGGGTTCGGGGCAAAAACGTTCTAGGCTGAGCCAGTGAGTTTTTCCAGTTGTCTATTTTTTTTCCGAGTGAGTTGAGAGTGCGGTCCTGAAAACAAATAATTTAACTCAATCAAGATAACACCTATAATACGAAGTAAAGTTTTGCCGTTAAATAAATAGTGATATATGTTTGATGGGTGGATTTCTTTTTAATTAAATGAAAACAATCTAATTTACATTTAGATTATTATATTGATTATACTAGCTCAATAAACATATCTAACCTATGTATAACATATATTCAATTTATATTATATTGTTAATCTTCTAAAAAATATTTTTATTTCGAAGGGAAATGAGCCAAGTTTGAGTAAACTCATAAAGTCTTCATACCTGAACTTACATGGCATGTTGGAAATTAATTTATGTGGACATAAAATGAAATCGTTGCAAGAATGATTAAATATATATGGGCATCGTTGCATGAATAAAAACATCCACATGTAATACCAAATCAAGGTCAATTGTTAGTAGGCTTAATGTTAATTCATATCTTTTCGCAAAGTAATAATGTTCCGATTGATTTTGCATAACTTCCACATTTTTGGGGAAAAAATATTCATGAGTCACTAGTGATATTACTCACTTAGGTTGTAAATGAGTTGAGTCAGGGTAGGCCCTGTTCTCGTTCGTTTACAAATCGAACAGAGTTGAGTCGGGTCATTTTTTATAACGAGTTGAAATTGTGGGCTTAGGCTTTGCTTGGCTCCCAACTTGCTAGTCATGTTGTTTATTTAAATAAATTAGCTTTGTTATTTTCTACAAATATATTTAAATATTTATAAAAACAAAAATAATATTTTCTATCGTAACTTGTTGAAACGATAATCCGAGAATGTTAATTTATGGATTATGATCATCTTGTATACTTATTTTATTTTGTTTTTATTAGAAAATGTTAAAATGACCGTATCAATATAATCTATTTGAATATTTATACATATAATGAAATTTAAGACTGCATAAGAGCATTCATAGTATAGTTTTTATCTATATAATTATAATAACTAAAAATCGTATTTATCTTTGTATTTTATTCGTCTTTTAAAAGTCTTTTACTTCACATTTCATATCTTTATCTTTATTCAATTAATACTCTTTAAATTTAATTTACCATTATTTCTCTCTCTTTCACTCATAAAAAAATTATAAGAAATGAATAATGAGTTATAAATGAATAAGAAAAATTATATAGAATGCGATGGAGCGAGTTTTTTTTTTATATTTTTAAGATAAGGTAATTTATAAGAATTTCATTATGAGTGCTCTCTATATATTATAATTTTGGGTTATAAATTTAAGTTTTAATTTAAATGAGCCAGCTAACGAGCAAGTCACGAGTCAAGTATACTTTGGCTAGGGCTTGGTTCGTTTAAAAACCCAGCCAAGCCTGCTTGGCATTTGCTGACAAATTTTTTTGAAATATTTTCAATCGAGTCACGAGCTTTTAAAAACCTCATACTCATTGATAGACGGTTGATTTACATGTACCAATTAAATGTAATAATCTACTTTTAGTCCTTAATTATTTCTAAATGATTCATATATATAGTTTAAAAGTTCCAAGAGACCACAAGTTTGTTCATAGCAGTTACAAGTTCCCTTAGCTTTGAATGTGAGAGTGTCACATACCAATGTGGACCTGAATACTTCTAAGATGTATAGGATTGTTTGGTTTGGTCATTTTACAAGTACATTCAATGATTTTTATACCTGCCCTTTTGCTTCTCTTGAAGACATTCAAACACTTGTTAGGACTTATGGCATAGCAGTTTTACCAGTTAGTGAAGAACAACAGCAGTTCGAGGAGGGTTTTCAGATAGGCTAGACAATGCACTCTCATGCATCTGTTGGCCTCACCACGTGAAGTTTTCAGATAGGTAGACAATGCACTCTTCCATACATCTGTTGGTCTCACCACGTGGAACTATTCGTGGCAACTTCACATTCGTAAATCTATCTATATAATAAAAAAGAGTTTAATATGGACACTTGACAACTTCTGGTTAAATCTAAAATTATGTTTCTCGGCTCTCTCTCTTATTAAATAAGAATTATTTTAAATAAGTAAACTAAACAATTAAATGATTTATATTATATCTTATCTTAAAATATAATATTATAATTTGTATCGATTCTAGCCTACTGCAAGTATTTTAATTTCATATAATATAAGTTCTTTCAAATTTTTAAATTTTTTGTTTGATATTTCTACATTAATTGACCACAGGTCCAAGTAATCTCGTAAAGTCTTTATATCTTAGCCTGCACGATAAGTTAGAAATCAATTATGTGGACATTGTTGCATGAATAAAAATATTCACATTTAATTTCAAGTCAATGACAACTTTCAGTATGCTTAACGTTGAGTCATTGGGCTGTCATAAAATAATAATATTCCAATTGATTTTGCGTAACTTCCATATTTTTGGGGAATATTCATGAGTCATTATTGATACTTACTTAGGCCGTAAACATGTCGAGTTAGGGTAGGATCGGATCCAACTCGTTTATAGACCGAACCAAGTTGAGATGACTTGTCTATTATAACGAAATGAAGCTGTGGGTTAGGACTCCGCTCGCTTAGAAAAGGGCACGGTTCGTGTATGAGCCAAGCTAGCTCATGAGCCATCCCGTTTATTTAACAATTTTATTTTCTAATGTCATACATATATTCAAATATATATATGCGCACACACACATACATACATACATACATACATACATACATATATATCTATATACATACATACATATATATATATATATATATATATATATATATATTAATCTTTTTTATATTTGTTTATCGTTAGTTGTTAAAGCAATGATTCGAGAATATTATATTATGGGTTACGGTCATCTTTTATAGTTATTATATTTAATCTTATTAATAGAAAGTGTTAAAATGACCATATAGTTGGTCTATTTGAACTAAACGAGCTAGCTAACTAGTGAGCCACGCTTGACGCTTTTAAACGAGATGATTTCGCTTGTGCTTTTTATGAATATTTTTAAACGAGCCGCAAGTTCAAAACTCAAAATATGCAAGTCAGGACAGGGCTTGCAATTGGGCCAGGCCGAAGACCACTAGTGTCAATATATCAAAACAAAAATGAAATTATTCAAAGCATATTTGTTATTTACGAACGACAAAACTTGCACCAAACATGAAACAGAAATTGATAATATTTGATCCTTAAAGACTTGCTACCCACTAGAGAATAATAGTAGCAGGCCTACTATTATGTTCGATAATAATAAAACTTAGTACAAAAATACGTTGGATATAGAAATAATACAATTAATAATAACAGAGTTAATTACATATTTAGTCCTTATGGTTTACGGAAAAAAACAGGATTAGATACTAAGATTTAATAATAACAGGTATGGTGTTTGTGATTACATTTTATAACAATATTGGGTACTAACACTAACATATGTTAAATTTGTTGTCAAGTTTAAAAGCATTTTAAAATTTTCACATATATGATGGACTAAATTATATAACTTACTTAAGATTATTTTATAGTGAGGGACTATTCCTGTATTTTATATAAAATATTAAAGGATAAAAAAACTTTTTAGAAATACACTCTCTTACCAAACCACCAGGCACCAGCATGACACTGCCACCGCATCACCGGCCGTCGTCGCCGCCTCATCATCGTCGCCGTCAGCCAATCATAAATCTGTCAAGACCCATTAAATCAAGAAAACCCCCTCTTTTACAGTTCAGTCGCTAATATTGGTGCCGACGGTAGTTGGTGTAGCTGTAGTTAGACGAAATAGAAGAAGTGAATAGAAGACATGTATGGTATATTTTACGATTAAAATAGGATTATGACATATATGGTTCACGTAATTATATAAAGGTGATTTGGTTATTTAACTCATAATTAACAGAAAATTTAACGTTTATTAGCTTTAACACCCAACCTTGTTACAAAAATGAAATCACTTAACTTGAATATGTTACTTCAAACAATTAGTACTCAAACATATTATTTTTTACAAATCATAAGGATTATCTATGTAATTAACTCTAACAAAAAGAATATCAATATAAAATAATAATTATAATTGTTGATAATAGAGTCACAAGTAATATTATTATTGAGTAAATAAAACATAATATATATTCGTAATTAAATCGTTTCGTCTTATGAAAGAGTTGTTCAACAAATCCAAACCGGTATATCTTTGGTATATGTTTTTTTATATCAGATTATTTTAAAAGTCTCATTACTTGTGTTTAAACTCAATGGGCTAAAAATCTTTATGTAATATGATAATAACAACAATATTTTTAAGTAGAATGATGGTACAATTAAGGATAATAACTATAGTTATACAGTTTTTATAAAAGTAATGATAATATTAAAAGTCACATCTGCAGACAGTTACAGAATAATAAGTGGACCAAACCTCTACAGTCTGCAATAAGAAAAGTGTATATTTTTCAACATCTACAAACTGCTAAAATCAACTGATGATGGTATACGGCGGTGCTGGACGGTGGTGGTGGACGGTGGGTGGGGTGGTGGCGGATGGCAGGTGGAGGTGGACGGA